>JAAOIU010201826.1:8515-20717 GCA_018107765.1 Hypogeococcus pungens | reverse complement strand
GTATTCTTATAAGTTAACAATAACCGATTCGTCGAGAGCATCTCTGTCTTCAGTGTTGTTATTCGTGGTAAACTTGGCCTCGGGACTTTTTCTTAAAGGTGTCTCATCTTCAGAGTCTTCTTCTTCGGTATCAGAATCCTTTGCAGTTCTCCATTTATCTGGGAATACTTTCGAATCGGCGAACCATTTATTACCCACGCTTCGTAAAACTCGTTTTCGAAACAGTACAAGTATCGCAAATATTGGTACTCCTTCAAGGAAAACCATCAAGGGCAATACATATTGTCTGTTAACAGAAGATACATTCAATTAGGAACAGTGATCTATTGTATACGAAGAAATGATGTGCCCAATTATAGCTAAAACTTACCCGAGTACATCAAACAAGGTATTATTGAACATCGAGTACACGTTTGAAAAGTGTACCAGCATGATAAGTGTCCAGGGAACACCCATTATGAAAAATAGCTTGGCGTTCATGAATAATCTGAAATGAAATAATCTATATTTTCGTGTCAAGTTTTACTGTCAAAGTGGTATACATTGAGAATGAAGTATAAACTATTTACTAACTATTCAGACCGCAAAGGTAATCGCTCGTACCTACCTAATTACCAATTATGTTGTACTTCATTCAGATAAAGTACCTAGATCTATTTACCTATACCAACCTACCGGTATTTTAAAATTTTCTTCGTCAATTTTCCGTCTTTCAAATTAATCGAATGCAAATTCCAGATACGTATTTGAGAATAAATAAACATGAATAAGTTTGCAAACATCGACACCACTGTAGGTATGAAAAAGTATATTTGATAAATAACGGCTTCTGCAACGAATAAAAATAATGCAGTTTAAGTAACTTTGTGTGAGAAAGATGACTCAAGTAAATATCTATCAAGTACCAATTTATTAAAAAAAAAAAAAAAATTCTTACGATGGTCGAAGCAATCCAGAGTAAATGTAAAATTTGCGATATTCGTTAGATGAACGTGAATCCAAGCTAAAAATAATAATGCAAAAGGCACTCCGAATCCATAAATTTTATAGTACTTTTTTAATTGCGCTTCATCATCATTTTGATAATTCCTGAAAAATTGATTTTGATTTGAAAAATCATGACGAAAAAAGCATAACTTGATTCAGCACTCACATGGCGGATCTCCATATATGATAACACATCACAGAGGACCAGCAAACGGCACAAAGTGCCAGATACACCAACAAATAAGCTGAAAATCGAACAGAAAGGCGAATGATAGTTAAATGATGATTAATAAGAGTCCAATCATCAAATGTGCATCGTACTCACTATTAGTTATACATAAATTAGGAATTAGTTCATATGAATCAAAGATATCCATGTAGACAATCGTTGAATGACCTAAAGCAAGAACTAGACTGAAATGAAAGTAACAAATTCCCTGTACATCTTGTACGTTCGGTAATACGTGATATATGAAGGCTGTCGTCAAAAGAAGAACCGCAGAAATGATATTGCTCATTAGGCATAAAAAGGCGAATATCCTATACATTCTAGCCGCATATACATGTTCGCTGCCATCGACATCTTCATCACGGTACCATTTTCTGTTAGAAGAGCAAGCTAAGGCGACTGTTCTGGATGAATTCATGGACTCGTATTCACCAGTACAAAAACTGCGAACAAAAATTATAAAGTACCAAAAACGTATTACCATTTATCTTGATAAGAAAGAGTATGAATATACCCAGACTTTTATTTCTTCTTAATAGGTAGGTATAGTCTAAAAAGTCAACGCTGAGTGGCTAACACTACAGCACATGATTTTTTAAATTGAAATTCTATAGGTGTTCGAAATAATGATTGGCACGTGAACTCACTATGGTTGATAAATATGGAATCCAGCATTATAGGCATCCAAATAATATGCTCCATCATTCTTATTACTTTTCCCAATGAAGAATTGGTAGTAAGTATAATATGGATCTAACTTAAGCGGACTCTCCTCACAAGCCAATGAGATGTTACTTCCATCTTTGCACTGTGTTTTGTTTAGGTCAATGATACCTTTATTTGGACAACAGCGGTGGTCGGTGGTTTTGGCGTGAGAAATAAAAACACAAAAAATGATCACTAACTGTAAACTAATCATTGAACTCATCTTTATGCAGGAAATCTTTTTTTACGTAATATGTTGCTAACACGCACTAAGTACATACTGATTTCTTCGAATAATATGAAAGAAGAACAATCGAATATGCGTGTAGGGGGCGTAAACTGATAAACTTATGAAACATGAATACGTGCCCATGAAACTGCTGATAAAGTAGGTTCAACATCACAGCATCTATTTCCATACTTATTGGATGTTAATCAAATTACATGATCCGAGTGCAGCTTTTTCTATTTCCAAAATAGAGGCAGTGGCATCAAAGTGCTATAACAATAGACTACCTCTTAGGTATAAAACAAAAAAAAACATCAAAAAAATAATGCAGGATAAGTATTTTTTTTATATTAAAAATTATTTTTTAAAAAATGAAAAAAAAATAATTCAAAATTTATTTTGTTTAAGCCAAAGACAATAGAGATCTTTTCAAAAGATTTTGATCAACAAAATTTCCTTTGGGTACTGGGGAAAAAAATGAAAGGTACCTCCTATAAAAATCTGAAATTCAAGTTTGATTGTTAAACAAAAATGGGGTTAGAAGAAATCAGAAAATATTTCCATAATCTTCTTGTTGAAGAAAAAAAGAAATGGAAATTCTGGGAATTCTGAAAAATTTTACTGAACATTAAAATTTTATTAATAGAAAAAATTTAATAAATCCAGATTTTTTTACGAGTATATTTTTCGATTTTGCGGCCAAACTAAACCTCCTAGACGAAAAAGTAACAAAACCGAAGTTGTAGAGAATCAACTTCCCAATTGTCGTTGTGACGTCAAAATTTTTCTAGAACGCATTACTTTGTCCGTTATTCGCAAAAACCCATTTTCGACTTCTTGAACAATTTTTTGATTTTCATATCTCCTGTTCTAATGCAGCGAGTTCAACGAAAATCAAATCAGGTTTGAAGCTCGTCATGAGGAAGCCACTATAAAAATTTCAGCTCAATCGGTTAATATTTACTCCGGTTATCGCGAGACATAAAAATGGGGAAAAATATAAAAATGGCGACTGCGGTAGTGGACTTCTTTTATTTTTTTCGACTAAAAATCAGCCATCATTTATTTAAATACTACAGTAGGTGTGTATATTGTCGGTTTGATGCCAATTTTAACCTGGAAGTCGATGTGTTATAACTGATACTATGAATTTTTATAGTTTCCTGAATAATATTAAAACCATAACGTATTTAAGAGAAAACTTGGTGAAACGGTCACCGGATGTTTTCTTGATAACGTATCTATTTCATTGCAGCTAGTTTGTTAAAAGCGTTAATATTTCATTCTGCCCTCGATTTTTCATTTCGGGAATATTTCACTTCAGCCGTTCGTCTCTCATATCACATTTCGAATAGGTGCTTCTTTCATCTTGACCGTTAATAATTGGAAAATCAAATTCAAACTATCATCAGACTATTAGGATTAAGCGTATTGAAAAAAAATGAAGATATATACGACAAAATACAACAAAATGCATATTAAACTTTTTTCAACTACCATCAAAACATAACAAAAAATTATTTTACTAACACAGCCACGAAATACATCACAATAGCGACAAAATATGGAGCAAAATATATAGACACGCCATACTTCCATATCACAACAAAATCTTTAACTTGAAATGCTAGACCCCAGTACGAAAATTGGAACATTTTGGCATTCCATAAAAGAAAATTTTTCTGCAAAGAAAACAACAATAAATTAAAAACTAAACGGCGAAAAGTTCTCATCTACAAACTAAAACACTCACTACTCACTAGCTTATTTTTATCGTGTTTGATTACTCGTTTCACAAACGTATCTTCAACAATTAAATATAACGGAACGGAAAATAAACTAAAATAATATCCCGGGTGAATACCATGCCAGAAGCTTGAAGTGAAGAAAGTGATCTGTGTTCTGAAACATAGCAGTATCATTTAGGCAAACAATCTCAACTAGATGCCAAAGTAGTAGCCGACTTTGACTTGAACGGGGTCAAAATCGAACAGAATTGAACGAAATAATTACTTGAACTTTTTAAATGGGAATCGTCGATACACGTACGCAGCTAACCAATATTGAACAGAGCGATTCCAGTGTCTGTTTGCTTCTCGAACCGTCGCACAAAATTCCGCATCTAAAACACGTATTGTGTCTATGGTCTCGAAACTATAACCCTTCGAAGATTCTTCAGTCCTAGAAATTAACTAGCGTTACTCTATACTTTGCTAATTTCATTAATATTTTTACGAACATGAAGTTACTTACATTTTATTCAGCTCATTGAAATTACACGATGGCCCGCTTCCAGCTCGAGGATTCGTACTAATAGGATACAACCCTAAACCAGCCATTATACATACAGCCTCAGACAGCCTAAATGCTATGTACATTCTCATACGAAATATGAAAAACGTTGAATACATGTACCATAAGCGATATAAAAACGGACTATTGTCGTAAAATTCATCATTGAATAATACCTGAAACGAAAATCAATTTTTAAAAAGTAACGTTTACTCATCGTGAGACAGAACCAGCGTGTTATCTGCACGATATCCTAATAACTGACATTTAATGGAAAGACTCTGGAAGCGCCTAAATACAAAATGGAAAAGAGAGGTACATAAGCGATAGTTTTCAAAGCTTCATGAACATATAATTTGCGTTCCTTCGGTGGATACTTCAACATATCTCTGTAAGTACAATAAGTGAAATATGGACCTGTAATTCATAATTAGAACATCCAAATGAGTATTAATCATTGCATCATTTCTTGAAATCAATGATTTGATTTTCAATACTCACCAGTTAAAACACCCGCATAGCAAAAAGAATAATGAAACACTTCTAGCATATTTGGTTTGGGAAATAATCGATATAAGTCTTCATCAGAAACATTCTTATCCTTTTTCTTTATTCTTCGCTCGGTTACATGATTGTCATGAACTTCGAATGCTAAACCAACGAGCTGAATAATTGACATTATAATGTAGTTTTATTAAAGTGAGAATCATCAAAAACACCGTCAAATATTACCTTCAAAGTAAGTATCATCTGTATCATGTTAGCATGACCGGTGGGATAAGGAAGGTTGAAGTACTCTGTTGTTCTGAAAAACACCAAGTATAAAAATCCAACGGCAAAACTCAGTCCATGACAATACCTATGCAAACATTAAACTTTCGTTGCAATAGTAGGAATAATTATAGTATTTAAAAAAAATGAGGTGTTTTTTATTCACCTGTAACTGTACTGAATAATTAGCCCTATCATCAAGGTAAGACAAATGCCATGTAGCACATGAAACCCGCACACCATTGTACATATCATAACTCCTAAAATTGTTGAAAACCATTGTTTCGTTTTGAAAAACTGAATTTGTTGGAAAACAAGTCCCACAAAGATGCTGCCGATAAGAACGACTAAATAAATAATATCTTCATAATCCATCGAATCACGAACTTGTGTACATAAATCGAACAAAATATTCTCGCCACATATTTTGAGATATAAATTTAACACATTTTAATAATTAAAAACTAATATTAGATTATTTCTTCGCATTTCCAACATTTTCTGACAAATTTTATCATAAATTAGTCGATGTCGTTTGCTGTTTTTATTTTATCAATCAAATTCGAACGTTGAACAATAATAAAGTCATGTGATAGCTACCCTGCATTCTAATTGGTGTAAATTGTTTTCATTTCAGGTTTTAAAAAAATTGGTTCTCCAACTCAGTTTCACTTGATAAAAAATATGAGAAATTAGAAAAATTGAATATTATCGAAGAGTCGGAAGAATATTTGAAAAAGAAATCCAAAAAAATTCTAGCTTCAAATTCTCAAAAATGAACTAAATGAAGTTCTTTTCAGTTTTCCAGTGAATAAAACGCGTTACATGTCAGCACTGCTTGCAGTTCATGGGTGGTGGCTTGATACTCAGTTACCGGAGAAACGGTAACGCTATGCTTCCTGAGTAATCCCAGCAGTAGTCAAATGACCGGCGTGCGAAGTCTGTAGGTTTACGATCGTTCTTCCCATCCGTGGATTGGAGTTGTATGTGTCGTGAAATGTGTGTTAAATTTGTAGAAAAAAGTGCTCGATTTCGCATAAACTGTTTCGCAAGCACGTTATAGAAGTTTGAATGTGAAGTGTATTCGTGGGTTTTGGAAGTTTTTGCATATCAAAATGAACTAATCCGACATGTTTGCAAAGTGTCTCCGGGTTCTAATGTGTGCCTATTGTTACTGTGCAATTTTTTGGCGTGTTTAGTGTGCACTATCGATTTTGTAATTTAATTTGGATTTTTGGTACATTCCTTCTGTAGAACAGAGTTGAAGTGACCATAATCATGGGTATGTTATTTATTATGCATCTGTATTACGATAGCGGTAACGGTGTATTATATATGTATATATCTTAGCACGGTTACGAATTTGGGAGGTGTGTGAAATGCGAATTTCGTTTTCGTTTGTACCTGAAAGTTACTTACCATCGAGGTGGGTATAATTGTTTGCAATTTCGTCGTCTTGTCTGTAATATCCGACAGTTGTTGGCGTTGGTAAGGGCGTGAGATGTTATTTTGACCAGACTATACCCGTCAATCACGTGCGAGCACATGGGTTTTACAATCTTTCGTATATCGACGCGTTGGAAATCTATAATTTATACTTTATGTAAGCTTACGCGATGAGTCATCGAGTTTATTCCAGTTGTTCTTATTCGGGGTTTTTGATGAAAATCGACTGTACAGGGTGTTATATGAGCATAATACGTTTGGCGAAATCCTGTTTCATGATGTAAATAATTGTGGCTGTAAAATTTTTTATAATCAGTAATTTCCTAGTTTCATTTTTCTGCGGTGGATGTGCTGTTTGCTAGTTCTAAATAATTATTTTCATTTCTAAAAACAGCAGTAAAGATTAACTACAGATTTTATTATCGTGCCTTACCATGTCTTCTATCTTGCATACTCACTCTATATTCCGTAAATAATTTTTCAGTACATTCGTTGATATGTACGCATCGATTACCATAAATTACTTACGTATTTGTCATCTTCGCAGTGATTTGTGCAAAAAAAATGAGGTAATGGTTTCTAATTCTGCCACCTCCATACTACCACTTTTCATATTCTATCCGCCGTGAAGAAAGGTCTTAACAATGGTTTTAACGATTCTTTTACGATTATCTAATAATGCTGTTTAACCATCTTTTAATCAAGTTTTTCGATTTGTGCTTGGTGATTAATGTCATTTAATATCTTTAACAAAATTAATATTGACATAAGATGAGCACTGCATTCCCATCGCAACAATCAGACCGCATTGCTTAATCGTCGCGAAACTTTCTTCCGAACACCGCAGTGAAAATATAATTTGTGGTAAAGTTGATTGAAAGCAGACCGTCCCAATTACAATTACGCTAGTTGAAATACAAACACCAACCCAAAAAAAAATAAACACACCCATATCCTGAAAAAGTCGAATTAACGTTGCACAATCATTTGCGAGCTTTCAATAAAAAGCTTAACTGTGTTCAACTTAATAAGCGTAAAGATTATCCGACGTATGAACTGCTTAAGTTTACCTTGTGCGGTGTACGTGCAAATGTAAAAATTGGATGGCGTCGCTTTGCTATTATTGTCCTCCTTCTCTTCGTTGGAATTTATACCTATGCGATGAATTGACTAACGTGCACACTGAAACATATCATCAGTGCATTCTCTTTTCGCATTATCGTTGCAAATTTTAAATTTTGATTCACTGTTATCTGCCAGAAAGAGTAATTGAGCGTGAATCACGAGCACGTGGTTATTTCGGTCGATAAGGTAAATGAACTTCAGGTTTCTTTGCTTGTTTATTTCAATTTTTTTTGTCTTTAGGTTGACATCAAACGAGTGTGAAATGAAAGGCAGTGTAGTACGAAGCCAGAAGACAACTCAAGTGACCAAAAATTCCATAATATGCTGGTACCTTGGTTATAGGATATAAATTTGCAGAACCAAAGCAGGATATACGTGTACACTGAAAGAACACCTGAATTGGTCGAATGTGTGTGTCTTAGCTCGAGCTCGGGATGCGGTGTTTTAATGAGATAGCGAGCGAGGGCTCGATCAAGTTACCAGTTTAGAAGTTTTGGTTTGTACTTAAAATAGGGGAAAGACGATTAAACGTTATACACGTGCCACATGGCGTCCACAGTATTGGTGCCAGCAACGACGATCTTGAGCATGATAACAGCTGTTATTTGCTCTGCCGTGTTACGTTCTGAGGTCTACTTGTCTGCGGGATATTATAATAATTTTGAAAAACCTTTTCACTTACTGTTTGGTAAATACGTCAGGGCAAGAGAGAGAGGCACGCACCGGTAATGTATTTTTTTCTCATTTATGGTCGCGCTTCTATAGTTGTATACTTTTCACCAAAGGGCAGGGCTACGCGTCTAATCAATTGTGAACTTTTTTTCACCTCTTGTTTTAACGTAACACACGTGAGGTGTTTCTATTGTACTATGCTATACTACGTTAGAATCCTTTGTTCTTCAATCTAGCCAGACTACTATAAGTATATCAGTCAAAGGAATACATAGGGTTTTTTTTTTTATCGTGGCAGGCGTCTTTATTATACGTATGTACGTAAGTATACAGCTTATTATCACGCCAGAAGATGCGCTATATTTACGCGCAATAGTGCAGTTTTACGAATGATACAGCGCGTAAGAGTGTTTTTCGGATGTGAACTCTTTTCTCGCACTTGAATGCGCTTTCACTATAATTATAAATGAGCATTATTTGAGTATCTCACTGCGTGTAAAAGTGCGTAGTTAGCGAGTTATTTTGAACAAATGAACGATATGATATAATGATGACATGGTGAACGTACAGTTGTACGCAGATGTGTGACTGTGAGATACCCACCTATACGAAAAAGGCAATTAATGTTTTTCAATTCCGCTTAGTGGTTTTCTTTCTGCGATGTTCATAAATGAAATGTAAACATTTGGCGAGCATGCTGCTTGTATGTATCTATTGCTAATATGACCATGAAATATTTCTCTCAGGAGTTGTTGATTCGACTTCGGCTTTACTTGCAGAGTTGAATAAAATGTTTGCGTGAAACTTGTCCTGTATGTATCGATGCCGGTTACGAGCAAGAAGCGATTTAGGAGTTTTTTTTTTTTATTCCTTCCATGGCTTTGGGCTCTAGTTACTACCGCTCCCCTTATAATTGAAATTTACATAGAGTAACTACAGGCACTAATCGTTAATGTATTTGAGGAGCAAATTAACGATAGCGTGATTAATGGTGCAAATTTTACTTATTGTTGGCGTGTTTTAAAAAAAAAGATGAGTTCCTCACTTTGTACAAGGGATTTTAGTCGATAATGGGAGCGTATTCTTACACCAGTGGCGGGTTTGGATTACATTTTCTAAAAGTGAAGATGCGTTGTTTCCTTTTTTCTCAGAAAATGAAAAAACAACGGCTGAAAAATTTAAAAACGAGTTTTCAAAAAATTTCGAAAACTGTGAAGTGTTGGAAAGGAAGTATTTGAAAAAGTATAAATATCTACTATTCTTGAAAAAAAGAAATCATATAAGTCAGTAAAAAACCATCGTAAAAAATTTTTTCAACGATGATTTTCCTTCCAGATTAATTTTTTATTTTTCCAACAAAAATGTCTTAGTTTTTACACAAAAATAGTTTTGTTTTTTTTAGCCGAAATAGTACTATTATATCAATATCACCTCATTGAGTCTCGGTGCCTCTGTACCTTATTAAACATCGTCGAAAATTCCATCTTCGCCATCATCGTGTTTTAAACAAAACAAGAGGATATCGAAAACACTTCAATTATTTCAAACAAAATTTCTTCAGCCCGTCTAAAGAATTTGCCACAAGTACTAATAGTAAATTTTTCAAATATTTAAATTAATACCGCTATTCGTTTCCACTCGACGGAGCACTCGAATTGCTGCATACTTGTCGCACAGTGTAGTTCACAATTAATCAAAAAGCTTTTTTAGAATATTCATTATTCAAAAGATATTTAGGTTTTTTCTCTCTTGATTTTATATGTGTGAAGTTGGAGTACGTAAGGTACACCGATGACCCGGCGTGTACGCCAACGATTCTCGTTTCAAAAATATGTGAATAACGTTTGTTGCAGGTATAGAGTATGAAGAAGCTGATTCAACGTTTGTAAATATTGATGATTTTCGTGACACATCCGAAAACAAAAAAAGCAAAGAAGTACGAACAGATTTTTGCTGTATGAGCTCTCGAAAGAGAAAAAAATTATTATCCAAAACGTAAACAGTTTTGAGAAAGAGGATTAGGTACGTTATGTACGCAGAATAGAATTAATATACAACATACCAAAGTCTTGTAAAAATTAGATGAGATCAACTCGTGTCAAAATGTTTAGACGATACGCGAATAAGGTGTTAAATTGATTTCCCGCTGTATCGTTTACACGCAATAATAGGCATTGTAAAACGACCTGGCATATTTTATATAAAATTAAACTGTTAGTTGACGAACCGTACTTGTAGGTATAATTTTCCACAGCCGTCCCTCCTCTATATTATAATTACAAATTACAATTATCTGTGTATCATCTGAATTATTATACCTTTGCGGTTAATTCTTCGTATTTATTTTGACCTTCGAATGTATAATTATACACCGATGACTAACGTACAAGAGCTAAGACCTCTTTCCAGACCGTACAGCTGACGCACTGGAGTAGAGTAATTGTTTCTTAATTTTGCTAGCGTCATTGTGTAGAAAAGGCGGTAAATGAAAGGGTAACCAAGCTGACAATTGGATTTCCAGGTAAAATGATACATTTCAAAGTTTTTTTTTCGTTGCCTACTCGAAGGTGGATCTGATTACTCATATAGGTATACATACATATGTACATACAGTACCACTGTACATACCTATAAAAAATACATCAGATTGTAGAGGTAGTAAAAAAAGTGGAAGTAGTAAAGCGCAAAAATGAAATCATCCCAGTAGGTATTGCACACCATTCGGTACAGACTCACAACCTCTCGTATGTCGTAGTATTGTATGCATTCCATGTTATTTTAAATCTTTCGGTTAAAAGAAAATTGCTCACCTTTTTTCATTTCTTTTTTGATAATTTTTTTTTGGAGAAGTCCAAATATTTAACAACTTTGATTTATAAAACTAATATCTATAAGTACGTAGTAATCGTCGAACGGTATTAAATTAAAATACTATAGAGCTTTTCTTTAATGACATAACTTTAACGCAAACAATTTTAAAATTGAATTATTCTTTACAACTTGGAAAAAAGTGTCTACTCGAAAACGAGCAATACGCGTTTATAGTTTTACAAGTTTAATTTTTGGTTAAATTTGGCCCCCTGTGTATAGAATACTGTAAAACTTCTCATATCCTGGTTATTTTCATAAAATAGTTCATAAATATGCCAACTCGTTAAGATTTTATATCTTTCGTATGAAAGGTAACTTCTAAGCCAGAGCTTAGGTATACATATACCCGTACTAGCACACTTACATAAGCAAGAAAATAATTATTTTAAACTGCAATTCCAAAGATTCGCGTGTAAGTTAAACACTACATTATGTATTTTGACAAATTCTGCCTACAGATTCAATTGAAAGATGTTAACATCGATAAAATCACCACACGGATTCGTCGTTTATCAGTTGCCACGTTTTTTATCTCTATATTTTTTTTTTATTGTCGGTTGTATTTACTGACTATGTACTTTCGTCGAAAGAACTGGAAATACCGCGTTGTGTCGACAAACTTTGCAACAAATCTAGATGGATTAAGATTGATCGACGTTTAATTCCGCTTTTAAAGTTGAGGATTTATTGGTGTTTTCATCAAACACAACCAGATTGTTCCGTTTCTAAATATATCGCTGTATACGAATAGAGCTCGTAATTGGGTTAACGGTAGGACTAAGCAATTTGGTTTAGAGATTCACCAAATTTGTATTTTTTTTTTTTTTTTTTTTTTTTTTTTTTTTTTTTTTTTTTTTTTTTTTTTTTTTTTTTTT
>JAAOIU010201773.1:0-11246 GCA_018107765.1 Hypogeococcus pungens | reverse complement strand
AGAAAATTACGAATTGAAAAAATGGGCCCAGAAAAAATGTTTTTATAAAATCGCAAAGTTTTTAATCATTTTTAAAAAGTTATGATCTTGACCTAATGTAGATCATTTCGTTGACGATCTTGCCCACGTTGGCAGGAGATACGGGTACCAATGCTTCTCTTAATTTTTCTTATCGTTTTTGTCCAGGGATATGCGCGAAACAAATCAACGTCACTCCCGTAGGTCATCCATTATTCAACTTTAGTGAGTTCCCTAATCAGTTGAAAAGATGCTCCCGTAAATGGAGGCATTTGGTTGTGCTTACTCACGAGAGCTCGCCGAATTGCATGTATGAAATTTATAATCAAACGAATGAATGTTGATTTTGAGAATTTTCGTTGTTTGTTATTTTATTGTAATTTCTTTTGAATTACTATGAATATGCTCGTTGCCCTGTGTACCTATCTTCAAGTAAAATATTTGCACATTTCTATGGGTTCGAGTGTTCTATGTACTCGAAAAGATTCTTTAAACGATGAAGTGGACAAATGTAAAAATTTTTTGCCTTTGAGCAACTGCATTTACCTAGCTGTTTGTGAGTATTAATGTTTTGTTTTTGTTTTTTGAGTGAAATCACTTCTCGAAGTATTTACCTACCTCTCAAATGATTTTTTTAAAACTTAACTGGAATTTTTTGTTTTTGTTTTTAGGTATGAATAATTATGGATCAGAAGACATCAGACGAATGATTTTTACCTATAATGAATCTTCAGGCAAGGAAAGCAAAAAAAAGGTAAAAACTAGGTTTCTGATCGTTGGTAGTATTAAAACAATTCTGGTGTGGAAAGGGAGTCATTTCGTCTTTGGAGCCGAGTTTTGGAATGGAATCACCTGATTTCATCTAAACAATTTTCACGTGTTTGGTGATCTGAATAAGGAATTGAACGAACAAGCTCCAATTTTTTCGCGTAATATAAAATCCATTACGGGACCTGTTGATGCACTGATTAAGATTTTCTCTTTATCATCTCTTTTCTTAGTTTTTTAAAGAAGGTACCATAAATTATAGTGAATGGGCAAAATAATATTTCAAAAAGAAATACTTGACGATGTTCAGTGTTCAACAGCTGTTGAAAAAGTGGCAAATAGATCAAAAAAAGCGTCAACTCTCTCGGTTTTTTAAAAAAAATTTAACTTTATTTTTTGCAATTTTTTCGGAGTTTGAATTTTTTTATTTTTAAAAAAAAATTTTCTCGTGTTTTATTGCAATTACTTTTACACCTCATAAAGATGATATGATGCGCAATGTAACATTCCAATTCATTAATCTCGTCTTTGTAAATTGTGATTCAAACGATTTTGTACAAGGTTGGTATGTATTTTAGTCTTCCATGGTGGATTCGCTCCTTTCGGATTCTCGATCTCTGACTGAATCTTCCTCTTCTTCCAATGGATTAACAGTGGGTTGAAACAAGTGCGGATGGTGGGCTGTTGAACGGCATAAAGAGTGAATCCTTCTGTTGTTAATAAAGCCTCCATTGCTTTGAATAAGTTTTATTTCTGTACTCACCAGCCCAATATTCCTTCAAATGAAAATGTCTTATTATATATAATATTACGATAGCCAATAGTATCAAGAATACTATCAAGAAGAAAATGTATTTCAAAGTTTGGAACAGAGTTTTGGAAAGCGGGTCGCTGGCCTTGAGTATGGGACAATTCTTACGCAAATCCTCAGCTTCTTCAAGCATACTTTCTGGGCAGTTAACAGTACTCGATGGTGCTGTAATGAGAAATATTTATGAATAAGTTGCGTATTCCTTGGGTACCCACTTGTGATTATTAATGATGGGTATAAATTTTTTTCTCAGCGTACTTGCGCATTTGACATTCTCAACGCCTTTTACATTGTATTTGGTCGCCCATTGCTTGAGTATTGTACACTTGCAATATCCTTCTCCAGTCAGATAAAAAGCCCCTTCAGGAAATTCCAGTTCTAATAGAGTCAGTTCGCAGAGTGGTGCTATATCTAGAATAGTCATGTCATCCAACGGACACTGCTTTAGACGCAATGTGTTTATTGGTGGAGCTGGAATATGAAACACTGGCATATTCTGCATTCGTCGATTTTGATTGAGGTTGACTTCTACCAAGTCGATGCAATTTTGCAGATTTAACGATTTAAAAATATTGCCACTCATATTCAATGTTTTTATTTGCCTAGGGAAAACGATCGGATAATACTGTTCGTTCAAGTTACAGTTACTCATTTCCAAGTATTCTAATGATACTAGATAAGCGAAAACGTTCTTCAAGGCGTCTTGACCGCGACCACCCCAAAACTCTTGCGCTGGGTCTTCGTCTTTAAATTGTTGACAGTACCTCATTATTATACGCTTTAGGCTGTGGTAGCTGTTGAACGAATCCTTATGTAGAAACCAGACTTTACTAGGTTCCATACCACCCTTATGCGATAAATCAATAACCTGTCGAGAATTGGTTTCATTTTTCTCGTCTTTGTATCGTTTGAGTACGCAACGATATGCTCAAAAGTACATACCTCTACGTTGCTTGGAAGATCCCACGGAGGCAGAACACGCATTTCCTTATCGAACGATCCCGAGCAGTTGGCCAGTTTTAACCCGTCATCAGTTTCACCTATGGTACAATTCGCTTTGTTGCCTTCATAGGTATCGTATGTCCAAGTGATTTGCGATGTCAGAATAAAGATTAATGTCACTGTGTTGAAATTGAAATCATATCCTAAGTTGACGGTGTTCATATTGAGCAGAACATTTACTGCATGAGAGGCAGGAACAATCTTTTACATTACATTTCGTTCACGTATGAGTAATTCGAACTTGACTATTCTAAAAATATAGTAAATAACACGTAGGTAACTGAAACACCATATATTTTTCGAATTACTCATTTTCTTCAATCAGATGGAATACTTACTGAAAATGGCGCATTAAATCATTTTATAGATTCCACAGAGAAGTATTTTTTCTCTGTTGCAGTCAATTTAAAATATCTCAATAATTGCAATTACTGAATTCGTCTCATCAAAAAACTTGACGGAATGTAAAAATGTCATATCAGTTCTCTCAGGTTATTTGAGGGTGGGGNAACCAGCAGTGTTTACCAGGAGCACAAACAGTGCAAAGTAATTCTTGCGTTTTATGTTGTTTACTAGCGTTTACTGTTATTAAAATAAAAGGTATTTCTTTAATGAAAAATAGATGGCTCCTGACAGTTTTGAGCAAGTTGGATTCCTGAACGAATATATACCTACCTGCTGATAAAAATGGAAAGCTGCAGTTTCTTGAACATTGAAGATTCATTGATGAACAACGGTTTCCAGTTCAAATTTTTTGCATAAGTATGTTGAAAGTGGAAATCATAGTAAGCATATGCGTTCCTTGCTGTATAGCACTACTGGGCTTGGGTGTATCATTATGTAAGTGTATGCACCACATTCTTATGAAACACTCGTACCTATAGTCCAATTTTTCCAACTTTCATATTACCTTTGCGGTTTGCTCTTGTTTTATATTTCTTCAGATGCAAAGCTCACCAAGGTACCAGTTGAAATTGTCGAGGAGAGTGCTCGTAATTATGTGCTAGCTTATCTCTAACTTATTAGCATTAAATTTGGCAGTGTATTCAAGATTTGTGAGTTACTCTCTATGGATCCCATGGTNGTTTCACCCCTCCTCGAAATACTTTTTCTCCGTATCTCCTGAGAGCTTGATTTTTTTAGTAAAATGTTGTTGTGTTGAATATAGTGTTTTTGTTCCACACAGGTAACTGGGGTACCAAGGTTCCTAACTAGGAGATTATTTAAGAGCTTTCTTTAAGGGCGGGCCTTTGAAAGGAACCAAAAGATCAAAAATTTTCAAACCGGAGTAGATACCAATTATTCATCTTCCTCATCATCAACATATCCAAAAATGACTTTCTAGTCATTCCCTCACCGGTCAAGTTCAATAATGTGTATTTTCTCGTTATTTAGTTGTTGGGACAGAGTTATAAACCAAAAATTTGGCTCTTATATGTAATGGTCTTCCGATGCGACAACTTTGATTGTACTCCCGAAAAAGTTTTTGGATTAACCTTGTGCGAAATTAAGCGCGAAACAAAAAAGTATCTATGCGCTGAACAACTGTGAGATCAAGCTCTGAAGAGAATCATAAATAATATTTTGAGGAAGGATTTCACTAGTTGATATCATTTTTGTTCCTGAATTCCCATTGCCATATTTTGATTTTTCTCAAGTATGTGACTACTTGTCAAGGGAATTTTTTAAAAATCAAAGTTTGCTTTTCGGGTGGGGTGGAAAAAATGGAATTTTTATGAACTGTAAACCCTGGTTTACTGAAAAAAAATTGAAAAATTGTTTAATTCAAGTCAATAGGAAACTTTATGACAAATTGAATGGAACCTTGATGAAACTAACACCTCATCTTTTTTATCTCAGTTAGGACTTACTTACACAAAAGTTGCAGATTTTTATTTGGACCATTCCATGGCTCGATGATATAAAATTACTTATGTCTAGTTGCTAACCAACATTTTCTAATCCGAATCACATTTTCTTTTTGAGATTTGAGAATCATTAAAATTTGTGATTTTTGTTTTGTTCTAGCCCCTGCAGACGATTCGTGTTATACTTATTTGGTGGATAGTTTTTTCTTGTGTACTAAACCGCTGAAATTCTTATTAGGACATCCTTGAGTTAGATCACACTTTTTGCAAAAAGATGGTTTTTGATTGCATGTTGCAGATATGGGATAAGAGTAAATGTTGCAAATGGGGCAGGAGTACATCTTGTTGGCGGGGTAAATTTTGCTAACGAGGCAGAATTAGAAGACTGAGGAAGGAATGTTAGCAGAAATGCTACGCTTTATGTGAACCCTGCTAGAGACACTTCTTTTAGTCACATAGATTCAAATATCTGCTCTGACAAGAAACCCTTGATGGTGAATATGGTGTTCTGAGGAATCGCGTATAGCTATCCACGAAACATGGGTCAAGGATGCCATTCTGTACAATATTTTGGTTTTATTTTTGGTTGGAATTAGTCGTGATGGAGAAATTAACGTAAGTTCTCAACTTCTTACAAATTGAATCAAAAGGTATGTAGGTATTTGTGCCCGTCAAATCAACGTCACTGCTAAGGATAATTCCTTGTTCCACTTTCCCTGGTCGGCTAACGGCTACAATTTGGAGCCACAACTCCATTAAAAATTAAGAAAAATTACAGTTAGCACCGTTGCTAATTTTAATAAACTTTTGTAGGTATTTGTGCCCGTCAAATCAACGTCACTGCCAAGGACGATCCCTTGTTCCACTTTCCTTGGACGACTATGCCCGTTGATTGTAATTCCAATCGAATTAAGCTAATCGCAGCAGAACATGGTGTTAATGTTAATCGTATGCGTGAAATTCATAACGAACTGAATAAATGTATAAAGCCTGATTCGTGTGTGTTTCCTTTAATTTCAATTTTTATTGAACTTTTAAAGAAGGAAATTCATGTTCTCGAAATATTTTTCAAAAGGTATTTACGCTTTGGTCGATGTCTAAGAAGAAATTGTTATAACTGAAAAATTTTTATACTGAAACTTCCCATAAAATCGACCTCATCAGCTCCATATTTTTTTATTTTTATTTTCAATGGGCAGTGCCCATTTTTATTTTCCAATTGGTGAAAGTATCAATAGTCAAAGAAATAATTTCAAACTGCAAGAAACTTGTACCTATTATTCGTCAGAAAATCGAAAAACAATCCTCGTCGGTTTCATCTTCGAGAATCTGAAAAAAAAGAAATGCGTATCTTACAGTTGCTGTCGAAAATTTCAGATATCAACGCATACACGGTTTCGTAAATGAGAAATAAATTCNAATTTGCCACTTATAACATTTTTGCACATTCATAGGTTCCAAATTCTCGACTGATTAGTTTGAGTGAAATGGAAATTCGTATTGAAATATGTTGTACGTTTTTGGCATGTGGATTAAATGTAAGTTTTCGTACATGTCATGATGAGCTGATGATGCCAGTTTTTCTCACAACGAATCTAATCAGTTTGGTTTTGTAAAACGCTAATATGTTTGAAGAATGCATCCCCCACGGTTAAGTGGTTTTAAAATCATTGATGCATCTCCCCGATTAAATTTCTAATAATAATTGAAAAATCTGTAAAATCAAACGACTGGCGACTGTTTTATTTTGACGACAGGGTGGTCAGTGATTGCTCTCTTTAGGTTTGGGAATTGTACGTTGATACCGTTTGAAATAAATAACATGACGAAAGAAGATTGCCAAGAACGTGTGATTAACAACGTGAAATGTATGTATTGCGCCAACGATACCACAAAGTACCAAGTTAATGTGAAAAAGTTGGTATTCGAATTAGGATCGTTAACAGTAAGCCTACGTTGATTTTTTTTACCGAAAAGTTTATAGATACAGGTAGTTCGAGTAACCTAATGCAACTTTTTTTCTGCTTCGCCTTTATTTACAGTGTCTGTACACGTACAATTTGTTATTGGGCGAGCTGAATAGCGATACATTTGCAAAAGCTACGCAGTTGACGGATTTGCACTTGATTCGGAACGGTTTCCCGCATACCTTCGACCACAATACATTCACCGTGTTAGGAAAACTATTGCATTTAAATCTTTCGTATACAAACATGTTCGAAAGTTCAACTGTAGCATGGCCGAACTCCTTGAGGATTTTAGACGTTACCAAATTACCATTAGGTTCGTTATCGGCTCCGAATTTACAGTTTTTAGAAATACTGAACGTAAGTGAAACCCTCATCACGGAGTTTCCACAACTTCACGAATTTGCTCCGTTAAAGCAATTAGTGCTGCGTAAAGTAAACATGACCAATTTCAAAATAGAAGAACTGGCCAAGAGTTGCAATCTCAAAAGCATAGACATGAAAGGTACGTCGTTAGGAAACGATAATTGTAAATGTCTTCAGATAGAAGCTTGGGCCAAACAGCACGAAATAGAATTACTCAATATAATGCAATGCATGCCGGATACCAAATGCAAGCTGAAGTTTTCTGAAGAGAGTATAAATAACTGGAACAACTGTAAGGACAAATCGGCCTCAAATGAGACGTATTATTCCATTATCATCTGTTTAATTTTACTCTGGCTTATGATACTGTGCTGTGGCTCAATCTTGTATAAAAAATTAGTCAAACAAGAAGAAGAAGAAGGAATATTAGGTGAGGAAAATTTCACTTCGTTGTTACGTTCGATTGTTCTACGTTCCTTTCGGGTAAGAATGACTAGGAAACATGATTTGTTTTTCTTCCATTTTTCAGGTATTACTGACGAAGAGCTGAGGCAGGTTAGGCCTACACTTCATCGGCATCACATTACCACTAAAGCCACTGAAGTGAGCGAGGAAGAATTTTTGACCGAAGACGAACCCGAGTGATTTGAAATTATTGAGGATGAATTTAAATCTAAAAAAATTTCACCGAGATGTTTTTAAATTTTTTTAGAATTTTGAAAATTCAAAAATTACGTTTTTTTCGATTAAAAAAAATTATTAATAATACAAATACGCATCAAGATTTTCAATTTTTCAATATTTTTGCATATTTCGAACATTTCAAAATGTGTCTGAACTGTTCCTTTCAATATTTTATGGGATTTTGAAATATCAAAAATTATGGTTCCTGTATTTAGTGAATACAAAAAGGGTGCGAAGAAATCCATTTTTTGCATCTATAAAAATTATTTAGATCCGCTTTGAAAAAAATCAAAACAATGAACAGGCTGTCCATTAGGATGGCCCGATTATTACTTTTTTTTTGTTGGAAAATTGGAGAGTAGGAGGGGAAAAGTTTCAAAATGGCGTCAAAAGAACGTGGTAAAAATTTCGGGTGCCTGGCTCAATCATCGTGTTGAAAAAAAATTATTGAACGCAAAATTTTGTCAAAGTTGAGACTTCCTTACCTACATTCCTGCTCGTTTGGAGGAAGAATAATCTTCAAAACTTCCATTTTTCTGAAAATTTTTTTGTTTGGTATTTTGGAAAAATACACCTTTGTTGATATGTTCGATCAGAATTGTTTTTTCGGATGAAAGGTCCATGGTACCAGGGCGAGGTAATCAAGGAAACCACGAGAAAATTTTTTTATGAGAGTTTGAGAATTGATAATCTTTGCTGAAAATCTATATTAACCTTTGCCTAATTGCCACTTAGAACTTGTGAAAGGTTGGGGAGCGAGAAAACTCTAATTTTCGAGGGGGGATTTGTTTACAAAAAAACTCAACTTTTCACCTTTTTGGAGATATTTTTCTTAAAATTTTCTATATCAGTTGTCATACTCTATAAATTTGCTTTTGACCAATGATCAGTATTTTCCTCGGGAGTGGTGGGGTGAGGTGGAGGTCTGGGGGATGCTCCAAATTTACTTTTTTTTGAATAAATTTTTAGTTATTTTTGTGGCACTCAAAAGAAGGAGTGGGGAAACGTCTAGTAACAAAAAAACATGGGGAAAAACACGAAGAAAGTTCAAGTTTCTTTTATTTTCCTTCCAACATAACCACTCGCTTCAGACACAATGAATTGAAAAGAAAAAAAGGAAGAAAATGGAAGTACTCGAAACAGACTCTCCATTTTCATAAACTTTTTTACACACTTCGTTGTTCTTTGTACCCTGATTTCAAAACTCCGGATTGTTGAACGACGAAAATGAAAATGAGAAGACCATGTTGATGATGATGTGAGTTTGTGATAGAGAAACGATTCGTAGCTTATAGACTAGTTCTCTGGTATTGTTCATCGCCAGCGGAGTACCTGGTTCAAAGTACATGAAATCTTAAGGCACAAATGAAAAGTATAAAATCAGTGGTGGATAAATTTGCGTCATGTTTTGGAAGAGGCGTGTCACTGAACTGCGGAAATCAGTAGGTACCTGGCCATTTGAGAATGTGAAAGAAAACGTTATTGAATTCTTTATTTTACGAAAAAATTAGGTACAGGATGAGTGTATTCTACAAGAAAATTATTTAATACGAAAATTTCCATCGTAATAAGTAGGTACCTACTAATCAAACAAGGATATCTATATAAACAGAGCTGGAGTACGAATTACCGTAATATAAAGGTGATTTACCATTTACATTCTCGTCAAACATCAATGAAAAATGGATATGTTGAACACCGAAGGGAATATCCGAATATATATCTACTCGTAACTTGAAGGCATCATTTTCCAGCTACATTTGGGTACGCAGAGCCGATCATCTCTTCTATTTCGAGCTCGTCTAGAATTATAGATAAACAGAAAAATTACCGTGTTTACATGAAAGTGAATCAGCCTTAATTTGTCTCACTTTCATAAGAGCCGGTCCTTTTGCTAGCTGTACGATATATGCACCAGCATACAAAAAGCATAGTTAAAAAAGCCAACGATGACGCAACCATGATCACGTTAATTATGATATCGCTTTCTTTGGGGGATTGCTTCTCTAAACATTTTTTATGGTCGTATCTCGCTTCAACTTCGACTTTATTATCCGGCTGACAAGATTTCGTCGCAGGTTCATCACATTTTAGATGCTCAATAGTTATGTTGAATTCCTGTGCCCATTGCATTATATGGACGCATTCGCATTCTCGGTTTTTGAACGTGGCTACCTTATCTCTTATCATTATGCTAAGCTTTTTCAGCGTACAGTATTTAGCTAATGTTGCCATAGATATTTTGTCTAGTGGATTGTTGTCTATTATAACTTCGTTGAGAGGAGCTATGTCACTCATGGTGGGAAGATTGCTAAACTTATTGTTAGAAACATTGAGTACTTCTAGCTTGTGACACTCGTGTAAATCAACGATTTTAGCGTCGATATTGGTATAGTCAACGATTTTCAATTCCGTTGGATGGACTATGTCGCCAGGGTGAAAATTTCTCGAGTTGGTAAAATTCAAATACTGCAGCTTTGTGAATGGTTTCAAGAAAACTTTTGTGTGATGAACAAACCATACGTTTCTTGCGAATAAATGAGTTAAATACAGAAACGGTCGTATCGCTTGTTCTGTATGACGGGTGAAACGAGTATTAGATATATCCAAGCACTGCAAATATTTTTCATTAAAAGGGCTTAGAAAGGTACAATCCTCTGTAGAAAGTTGTTCTAATTTCGAACTTACAAAACTATCGTACTTCTATTTTAGCGCCATCTAATGCAGCCAGAAGGACATCCACTTCTTGATTATGACTACAATCGACACACTTCATATTTCTTATCATTGTATTTCTGCAAATTTCACGTATCGCTTTCATTTCGCTATTCAACACGATGGTCAGTAAGATTAACCAACCTAAAAATTATAATCAAAATTAACAAAATTCCATGGCACTTGATCGATTCGTCTGGCCGAATCTTCGATCTAAATGTATGTACTTATTTTGTAAAAAAGGATCTCGTCTTATATTAGCCATAAACACTTACATTTTTTCCTATTACCGAGATACATTGTATTATCTGGTCGAGAATTCAATTTGCTAGTGAAAATATTCACGCGTCACATAGTTCAATAATGTATAGATACGTATTACCACACTCTTTTTGATAAACGAAAGGTGACAAAATAATAGGTAGGTACCTATTCGTGAAATCATATATATTAAAAGAATTTTGAAAAAGCTTGTTAATTTTTAATTAAATTGTTTTTATGCTGGGTTTTGACAATCTATGGCTTTGACCTGGTGTAAGGTGGTGATTTGTAAATCAAACCGTAGGTTTGTTCAAGCGCTTTCAAAAGTATTGAAATTTTTACAGAATTTTCAGAACTACTGATTTCGTCAGCTCCATCCATCATGCATATATCCCATGCCTTGTTAAAAACGATATCTTCTCTGTATATAGCCAGCAATTTGTCAAGATTTTTGAGAGAAAATATTGAAAATATGTCGCAAATTGCTGGCTACAAACGGAGAAGATATTGTTTTTAACAAGGCATGGGATATATACATGACCCATGTTGGATGACCTGCCCGAAATTCATCCCCACTGAAAATCTCAAGATATATTTGTCGGACAATAATATCCGCACATTTGAAAAAAAAATAGATGGTTATTAATGTTTGTGAATTGTGTGCCCTTTTTATTAAATTCCAACTGATTATGTGATGATAAGTTGCATTTACTATAACCATAGATAAAAAATATATATACTACATTATAGATGGCAGACTTGTGGGATTTTTGTGATGGCAAATGT
>JAAOIU010201435.1:0-21474 GCA_018107765.1 Hypogeococcus pungens | reverse complement strand
ACGTCTTGATAATGGTCGAATTTATGGTACTATTTTCCTCAAAAAACAAGACACCTAATGTAATGTAATGTTCACAAGGAACTAATGTTTAAAAAATATATATTTAGGTACAGTTTTTGAAATTGTTTCCTTTTTAAAAAATTTTATTCGAACTTTGCATACATCTCAAAAACTAATAACACTGGTTCAAAAGTTACAAAAGACAAGAAATATTTAATTTTTAAAGTTCTACAAAATTTGTTTCATAAAATTTTTTGTAGCCCAATTTTTTGGGGAACAGTCGAAAATTGGTTGCAAACCAGTGAACTGAAGAAATCGAACTCTCTTTTTTATTCCAAACTGATTTGTCCTTCAGAACTAAAAATTTTATTGTCAAAATTTGGTGTCTTTGCCATTTTAAAATATGTACGTACGATTGCCTTTTGAACCATCTCGCCACCTAGATAGGTAAAGTGGCGGCGACAACTCTTTTGACCCTTCGAATATTAGGATGTTTTGAATTATTCTTAAAAATTTATACTTACGTCGATTTTTAACTAATTTTTTTTCATAAGATATTTTTGAAAAACTTTTTTCTAAATTTTTCTAGGGCCGAAGGGAGTATTTTTAAGAAGATAAAAAATTCAAAAGAATCAGTATTTTCCATGCTCCCCTTTTTTTCAAGTTTTTGATGACAGATAATTTCATTTGAAAAACATTGAAATAAAAAATGATTTCCCTGCCGATAACCAACTTGTTTTTAATTTACAGAAAATCAATCAAGTTTTGGACTTCAAAACTCGTCTATTGAACAATTTAGATCAGAAAAACCGAGAGCAAAACACGCAAGTCGGCTTAGGCGACTCGAATACGGCCGGTGCAACGGTCAGCACGACAACGGAAAACCCGGTAAGTGTTGTGATAAATACATAGGTATTTTCATGGTCACTGTAAATAAACTTCATCGCCACGCTGTCCCACAACAATGTTAAATGGCGCGGCTGACATTTAAAAGAGAAAAAACGCGTTCATTGCTTTTTAAAAATTACACCGAAGGTTTAATTAGCGACGGTATGAGACGAACAGAAAAAACACGTAAGTATTATGTAAGAATCTCTCCATAGAGTGGTTGAGTTTTTTCGGTGAAGGGTAACCGACGACGCTGGTTATAACCTTTCGAACGACGATCGCAGTTTCGAGGCTACGATCTCGTCGAACTCTGAAAAAATATCAAGTCCTATCTCAGCGCGAGTTGACGTTTTCCAAATGTTCGAAGATTTCAGTTTCGTAATTCACCAGCAGACTTTGTCAACTCTAAAAAGGTTGCACACGTATAAAATGCAACGTTTATAAATTAGAAGTAGAACGCATAGCAACAAATTATGTATCAAGAGATCGTTACGTAATTGGTACAACTTTTAACACAATTATGCCAGTCCGGTTGGAAATTGTATCCAGATGAATATATCACCTATTTTTCCTTTTTTTTTTTATTATTATTATTATTTTCTATGTCACTAGATCAACACGTAATAGACAGTCAGCATTCGAGATGCATTTCGTAGAATTTTTTTGAATTTCATTCTCTTTTTTTGCACGATGACGTACGTATAGTTAAGTTCAACTACCCAAGTCCGTTAACCTTGGAAATTGAACGTTGATTTATCGTAGTTTATTGAATCATAGCGTAGGTAAACAGAATTATTAGCCTGCTGGCCAACTGTACCAGTTTTCAGACCTTTCTCCCTCGAATCCGTTCCTAACATCTGAACGATGGTAACGTAATACCCCCAAGATCCGTGTTTGGCTTGACCGCACTGTTATGAAATTTTTTTCTGTTTTTCTTACGACCCGAAATTCATCGTTAGCAGGATTTTTTCGCAGAAGTAGTCATATCTCGCAATGTGAACCATTCATTTGGGTATTTTTTGTACCGTCCAAGGTTTTCGAAAGTTCATTGAAATCTTTACTATGATTTTTTTTTATTGATTTTTTCACCTGGAAAACGTGCGTCGGATTTTGTACTGGTTGAGTGGGATCATTTCATTACTTTTTACGAATTGCGAAATTCATGTAGGAATTTTTTTTAGCTTGAACTGTAGTTTGAAAAACCTGCAAAATAATGATTTTTCTTTCTCTCTTCGATTCGCACATTTTTCGGGAGATGGTTCGATATTTCCTTAAGAATTTTGTGAGAAATCATGCTGTTCATGATGGGTCAATCCTGTTTGCATAATTTCTAGTAGCTTGAAGCGATTACTTTTTTTACTCAATTACTTTTGGTTATCACGTTTACACTACATTACCCTGAATTTGCATACAATTTTCGAAAACATGAAAAAAATTATTAAACTCTTTAAAAAATATATATGCGTATATATTTTTTAAAGAGTAATAAATNAAAAAAAAAATGAAAAATTGATTTTTTTAGCAGAAAATACCGTAGATACCTATTTATTGCTGGCAGAAACGTTGGCTACTTTTCAATTAATTTTTGTATAAAAATTGGTTACAGATTTTATTCAAATTTAACTACGATACCCGATAATTTTACTTTATTGTTGATTCTTCTCGTAAGTTTTTAAATGGACTACCTAGAGATAAAAATTCCCATCTGAAGATTTCCAATCCTCAGATGTCTAGTTTCCAGCAAAACAAGTCGTTTTTCTTTACTTCTTCTGTTGAAAGCGATCTTACTTCGTTGCGTATATGAATTATAAACGCGCACAATTTATACGAAAATTTCTCAATTTCGTCAACGAATATTATGGGCTGAGTCTGCGGGATATCCATATCCACTCTTTAGAATCTCAAGTTTCGACCAATGTCACGAATATAATTCAGCCAATAATAATATATTTAATCAGATCTCCATCACATTAAAATCACTTTAGAAGTTATTCTAGCGCTCTCAGTTTCGTTCAACTTCATTACATAGGTACTTAGTTTCTTTTGGCTGGCAGATACCGAAATAGCTTTTTAGAACGGTGCAGGTATTATAAAATAAATACGCTGCTTTAGTAGATAGTCGATTTACACACATTAGATACTTGAACATTGGAAAAATCCGAACGTAGCGAGTAACTTCAACAAACACACTCGAACTTATTGTAGCGACCGCGCAAAAAAAGTTACGCAAATCTTAAGTAACCAACTGGAACAACAAAGTGCCGAGTCAAAATATCCCAGATTAACGCAACGTAAACAGTCCACAATTCCACATCACGTATATTCAATACACTTGAATTGTTTACATAACCGGAGTTCGGCATAAAGTTGATGGAAAAAAATAACAATTTAAAAGGAAACATCGACATAGGCGTCATAATTAAATTGGCGGAAGTCCGTATTTAATTCTCGTCGGAGTGTGATTTAATTAACGTCGTTCAAAGTGTACGAGTACATTACCGCCGAGCATATTCCAAATTGTACATAAAAATCTTTGCTCTTTGGTCAGAATATCCGAATTACGTAATTTTAGTTCGGGCCAAAAGTGACCACTCTCTCATGCATACGAAATATTTTCAAATGATAAATGGTCGAATGCGACGTTGTGGAAACATTGTACCGAGGAAAACAACGAATTCGTGAAAAATACCCAAGTGCATGATAAGAAGTTCAAATAGGAGTCGAGACAAAAAAAAAACAGTTACCTACAGGTACATGTGAATACCTACAGATAATTTTTTTTTTTTGTTGTACGCTAAAATTATTATTTACTTTTAATACGTGTTAACTTTCATATTTTAAGAATTTGGCCTAGCATTCGAAAAATATGCCAGTCATCCATCGATGTTTTTTCACGTAAACATGATTACGTCTTCTATAATGTGGAAATACATTACTATTCATCTCCAAGAGCAATTAATTGGTGATTGTGATCTAGGTGACGGTTGACTAACGACATGATACGATCTGCAAACATTTACGTACCTACATCGCCCATCATTGGAATCAATTTTTTTTTCAGTTGGAAAAATTAGCGCGATGTTTAAGACTTCGTCTAATTAGATGACCCATTTTTTTTTTTTTTTTTAAGTACACACCTATTCCAATCAAGTGTGTAATTTACAAGCCACGAATGTGTACATAATTATCCACGATGCAACAATCACAGACCCCATTTTCCTTAATACCTAGTCAATTTGCTAATTGACGAAGAAAATACACCACTGGACAAGCTTTTTCGCTTAAAACGTATCAATATTGAAAACGATTAAAGATTGCAGGCGCATAAATAATTAGCCGGCGAGACAATTACGTAAATCTGATAGAAGTTTGAGACGAGTAAATGCGTGAACGAATCAATGGCACGTGGATAGAAGCTTCGTATACAGGTGTACACTAGGTCGTGTCCTATACGCAATATATGAGCTTGAAGTTTCATTGGTTGTGAATATCAAGTGCATTGTTAAGGTATTACCTACGTGAAGCGTGATTGCACCTGATTCGAAGCGAATAAGAAAAGCTCCAATGAAATGAGAAAACGTCGCAATTTCACCTCTCGCCTTTTCTACGGACGTTTTTCTAATGGTATTTCAGAAGATAATAGATAAATACGAGAAGAGAGTGGGCGAGTTACTATCCATGTGGTTTTGGAAAAATATGATTCAAGATTCAAGCGATGATATTCATCATAACTGATGATCACTATATTACGAACCATTTCGGAGAATTTCCAATAAGACACGGTACGAGTGTACTGATGAAAAGAAAAGAATGACGAATATTTCGAATCAAAAAACCAAGTACACCAGTTATCGCAACACGATCAACCAAATAATATGAAGTATTGATGTAATTCTTATCTCGGTGTAATCGAGTAAGAGGTTTTTTGGGGATTGAAAAATTTACACATGTCTTAATCGTCACTGTAGGGTTTGTACTTTAAAAATGAAACGAAAGAGAAGAGTTTTTTTCGATTTCTTAAAGAAGCATCTTCACACAATTTTTATTTTTTAATTCAAAATACAATTCTTCAACTACCTACTCCGTTGCATAACGAAATCTTGCCTACCTACATGATTTCCACACTTGGAACGTGAAAAAAGTCGGTGATAGTACAAATGAAAATTCAATATTACATATTGATAGGTAGGTCCAGGAGTACCCACCAAAAAAGTTTTTGAAATAGAGATCTGTTTCTTTCGTCTCGAGTTCATTTGTGTCAATTCGTGTGATCGGATTCGTATTTCACACTGCCAAAAACCGATTTTCAGAAAAATCGAAAGTCTCAATAATTTAAAGGTACATACATTCAAATTTAGGATCTTTACACTCGTTCGCTTACCGTTCAACGTCGTCGAATTTCTCTTCACCGAATTCGCCAATTTTTCGGTCAACTTCCTCGGATCACCGCCTCGACTCACTGAAAACACGCGAAAAAAAACAACAGTTTGATTAAACATCAGCACCGAACCAATTTTAATTCATATACCTAAGATCTCATTAATGTGGGTTGAGGATGGCGAAAAAAATTTTAGCAACCGCTTACCACAATTTTGCAACCTGCGCTAAGCAAGTTAAATACCATCTTTGCGAGATTCCATAAAATACTAATCCGGTGAAAGGTTTTATAAAGATTAATGACCTTATAAGACCATACCATAATAGCTAAATGAGTAATATCATGTTTCAGTAGTCGCACTAGCGAAATGGCACTTGCACTTCGTCTGAAGGGGTGAATTTTGAGATGGATGACTGGTTCCATGAAGATTCTTAAAATGTCGAAAATACTCACGTATTATGTGCTAAATACCGTACTCATTCTGCATTTTATTTCCACCACCAGCAGAAACCGTAATCTCGTTTTTTTTTTTAATTTTTATGTAAACAAATGACAAACTGTTTATATATTTATTTATTTTTAATATCTAAGTTAACCATTTTTTTGTATTATCGTTGATTTAATAAAAGTACTCTTAAATTATACATTTATTTTTGCCATCTGCTTCTCTATACCTATTACCTACCAACCTACGCTCGGGTCTTGACCTCTTAACACATTGTAGTATGTTTAAAATTAGTTTATCTTTATTTTTTTTCTTAACTTTAACTCCTCAAAGGCGCGTACAACAAATCATAAAACCTGAATTTCTAATTACCATACTAGACTTATACTCGAGAAAGAAATTTTCGTAAATTTCGTAATAAGCATGCAAGAGGATGATCTCACGCTGCACATCTTAGATGATCTATCCAACACAAGTAGAAAACAAGACAGGAAAAAATTTCACAACTAAGTACAAATGCACGTTTCTGTAGATACTCGTACTAAACTAAACATGTAAATAATTTTTCAAAAAATTAGAAAACGTTCAGATAAAGGTCCTAGACCCCTTTCAATCAAACTCATCACTTTCTTCCGCGTTTCAATTCGACTCGAGCAAATCGAATTGGTTATTCGGGAAACAATAATCGAATTAGAAGGTGAACAAAATAATATTTCCACATATCACTGGTCGACAATTAAATACATTAATCAGGATGGATTTTTCGATACAATTTCAATTAGATAACTCCCTCCATTGCGGTGTGCTTAGCTTAGTCATCAGATAATATACTTAAGATCGATTAAAAAATCTTTCTAATGTAGGTAACTATTGTTGATTTTCGTCATGTGTTGTGCGACGAGCGACGCTTTACCCAGGAGAAAGTGGAGTAAACATAGTATATCGAGTACTAATACTAATACACACATATTAATACGAGCACTTTAAAATCGTAATATGAAAAACAAAACCGGTATAGGTCTGCTGTACGTATTACCTAATCGTACTACAACGTGATCGGGTAACTGACCAACATTCATAACAATCTGGCAGCGTAACTAGAGTCTCCGTGTAGAGAAGCACACGTATCGCGCTGGAACATTACCGAGCTCGACGCGTCTTTTAATTGTTTCACGGTGTACCCAGATACGAATTTTTTGTATTTTTGTATCGTACGTATCTTAGTAGCTTGTACACGATTGAGAAATACCGCACTTCATTAAGTGTCGTGTAATTATCTTCAAATACGTCGATAAGACATCTTCGATGTTCAGTCGTAGCGAAAGATGTTTCACAGTTAATAGAGAAGGAGGTGTCATCGAGCATCTAAGGCGGCCGAAGACCAATTATCGAGAGTAGGCTTTTCATTTATGAATTCGAAGTTAAAACATTGCGAAAATGTTGTCAGTTGAAAGATTAGAAATTGGCGCAAATTGGGACATTAGCAGATTGCAGCCGAGTGAATCTGTTATGAAGATAGAGAAATAAATACCTAACGAGGTTATATTGAGGTTTGCAACACGCGAGTATTATGTATGCATTTTAAAATAAGTAGATTTCTATTAAATTATTTATAACCGAATTATCCGTAACTACGTAACAATATTTTAATTTTTAATTGCTCGCAAACGAAAAAATTTTCGCACTTTTTTCATTTCAAAAATGAAAAATGTAAGAAATTGACAAAATTAGGAATAGAAAAAAATCAAGTTGAATTTTAAAGAATGAAGAAAAAAGAAAACACAAATTAAATCAAAAGTTTTTTCTCGAAAAGTTTTCATTATTCCGTTTTAAACTTTGCATTTGAAAAAGATGTAAAAAATTCCATTGTTAGAATTTTTTATTCCACAATATTTCAATAGGTATTTTAAAATCCTATTTTTCAAAAGACTCGCATACTTAAAAAAAAAAAATCATTTTTTGAAGTTTTCCATGAAAACATTTTTTACGCAAAATACTAAAAAAGCACCGAAAAATTTCTTGCCATTTATTTTAAAAATTGAACATTAATAAAACTGAAGTTAACGGGAATGAAAAAAAATTATCAATACAAAAAAATGCGGAAAACGACGAACGCAGCTCGAATAATTACATAGGTATAAAATTTCAAGTAATGAACATTGACGTCTCTAAACATCGACCATTCATTAACGAACATAATCTGGTAAAAAACAAAAAATCCTATCAAAAATTCGACCTTCGAATCAACTACGAAGATCTCTGCCCCGGTACGTTGATTAAAACCGCACCGAAAAAATTAATTACTTAAATCCGCTCATCAACTACACCAACTGACCCGTTAAACAATTAGGTAAGATTATTAACATGATTTCTCAACAAACTTGCAATTAACCAAATATTCGTCCAACTTTTACACGAAAAACAAATCATCGAAAATATCGAAAAAGAAAACCTGTCGTTGGTCACCCATGAAAACAATGACAATGAAAACCATCCTCCAGTGTCAACTCGTTCTTTCTTTTTTGTTGATAAAATAAGCTGACTGATGTTTTGAAGGAGTTATTCAATCAGATATCTTATTACAGGGCGAACAGATCCCAGAATTTAATCCGGATAAAGTCTCCCTTCAAGTTCCTGACGCAGTATTCGGACCATCGTTCAATATCGCTAATGGCGCCTCCCAAATTCTTGGAACATTAATACAGGTTAATAAAAAAAATCATTAGAATAAAGCCACGACTTAGATTAATGACGACGAGGAAGTACATACTTCTTATATCCGTACTTACGCATACTTTTTAATATAATTCACGAGATCGATTGATTTTTTTCTTACAGAATAAGGCATTACGAATTGCTCGATTATTCGATGCTTTGAAACCTCTACTGAGGAGCTCCATCGGATTCAAGTCGAAGAAACGTGAAACCGAGTTTGACTTCAGCAACGATTTCGAAGACACCGATACGTCAACCAAGAAAGAATCCGTCTCCATCGCTGACGAGTTCGCTAAAGAAGAAAAAGCAGAAGAGAAAACGCCTCTCAAGTCCAGCTACGCCGCGTTGGTCGCAGAAAGATAAGCAAATCAAATCTGCGATTTTCAAATTGAGCATTTTTTTCCTTTTTGTTAATTTTTAGACGAGCACTTTTTTAAAAGGTATGCTACGTGCCATATTCGTACATTTTGTCAAATCTATTATTTTTTTTAGAGCTAGTAGATACCTAGTTTATAAGGCGTTTAATGTAAAAATGTCAAAATTGGGGAAATTTTGTATGTTCTATCTGTTTACGTATATAGTACACAATTTCTGAGTCTCGCAAATATATTTTTATAAAACTTTCATACTACGATGTATTATGCAAAGAGATCTATGTAAGTGGCGGGTGGGAGGGGCATACACCATGTATTTCAACTGGCTCATAAATGTAAAATACAAATTAATTTTATGTAGGTATGTTAACGTATTTACCGAATATATCGTCGCGTATTGATTAACTTTTAAATGCGTTTATGTTGTAATTAATCTTCGTTAGAGGAATTTTTTTTCTTCTTATCTACCTAATTTTAGTTCGTATATAAGGACTTTATTTTAAAATCATTTTTCCTTTTTTATAAAAAGGCTGTGCACTAGCATGTTCCCCTAAGTCAACAGCCTTTAAATGTAAGTGGGTTCTCGAAATGGACCCAAGTGAACTGTCTCATTTCACGACGCGACCTAGTTGTCAATTACTTTTCATTTTCATGTAAATTACCCGTAAGAAATTCAAGTATGTTTGGATGTGTAATATAGGTTGCCTAAACGCCCCTTGAAATCGACTCTTCAATCAAGTTTTTGCTATTGAAGGGTATTTGCTTTGAAAAGAACTTAAATAAATCAAATAATCATCAAATTTTGAACTTAAATACTTATATTTAGGCTTAATTTAGGCAAAAATTATTTTCATTATTTTTTCGTAGTTTTGAAAAATATTGTTGGCACGTATTTTTTCTCGATTTTATTCTTGCCATTAAATAAAATTGACGCGTGATATTTGTTGAATTTGAATTAGTAAAATCCAATTTTTCCCTCCACAAATTGAAAAGCTCAAAAAAACCTATTTTCTGCCTGCATGTTTAATAGTCGTAAACAATAAAATTTCATGAAAGAAAAGTACAAAATGATACCTATAATGTATGATAATTTGTAAGTGTTACCTTTTCGTAGAAACATTTTTAAATAATAAAATTTTATTTGTTGTTGAAGATCTGATAATTTTACTATGTACTCGATTGTCTCGCGTTGAAAAAAAAAATACCAACACGGATCTAAGTGATACTGTGAAAAAACAATTTCTACATCATGCAAAGATATTGTATCGACTTTGAGATGAAATTAGTAAGATTGGGAAACACTTTGCTATTCGGGTGGTATTATACTGGATGTTGACAATTTATTCGTAAATACGAGAGCGACTCTGACTCGCAGCCCGGTTATTTAAATTCGTTATGTCACTGTAGCTCTTCACATATGCGAACTGAACACCCATGTATCATGTGAAAGTATCTGCAATTTCAGAAGCGCCCGTGTCTTTTTATGTAATGACATTTTTTTTCAAAGGACTATGGCGAACACCCGCGGTTAAAATAATTGATCGATAAATTGTTCGGGTCGATCAATCGACCGATCAAGTGGTACATTTCCGATATGAGAATTACACTTGTGCGAGCCGAAAGACGTAGAATGATCGATGTTAATTTTTTTTCAGTTTTTGATTTATTTTTGAGCTTATTACGGTGACAGAGAAAGATCACATGAAAAAAACTGTAAAATATATTTGGGTTCGTATGGCGCGCATATTTTTGTAGTTTTTTCAAGTTTTATTTTGGGAGCTAGCGGGCTGAGGGGTTGTATGCGTCACAAAAGTAATTGGAAAATTGAATTCAACAACACGAAAAAGTTATAAGTGATGGGTCACATTACTTCTCCATATGATTTAAATTTCAACTAAAATTACGGGCCAATATGCTTCATTTTGAGAATTATTTGTTGGTTGAAAACAACATGAAAAAGGATTCTGACGAATTATCATCATTAAAAGTTGACCAAATTTGACAAGAATCACAATCATATGATAAATAATAATACTCAATCCCGTACTCTTTGGGCGGCCAGAAATTAAATTACGGTGATGCGATCATTGACAGCAGTTCGCAAAAACTTTAAAGCAAAACCAAAAAATCTATTGCCAGATTTTGCTAGCTGACAGCAAACTTGATTCTAAATTTTGCTCCCTCAATTAATAAGAAAGGCATTCGTTCTTGCTTGGGTTCAGAACGGGTTGCCTACTTTGAGAGCAGAAACAGAATTCATCTCCAATAACACACTCGGCATATGACAAAGATGATTGCGGTTTCAATATTGTAATTTATTCCACGTACCACATCAACAGTACAGGTATCCTTGGGTCGCAGAACAAAACCCCAAAATGAAATTTCAAGACAATTTACAAGACTGCAAACGTTGCGTAATTTTTTCTCAATAATTCAGAATTAGGCCTTCTTAGAAGATAAGAAGTTGAGAAAATTGGCCGAGAAAAGTAATGGGAATTTTGGCACATTAGATTCAATTACTCATAGGCGCATCGCTAAATTTTTCAACATAATTTATAATGAATAACAATAACTTTGTGGTTCGCCCTGTCGAATATGGGATTATTGGTTTAACTTTAAAATGTCTTTCACAATATCTATCATCGGATTACCATTTACCATACAAATCGTATCAACGAAAGATCTCTTCTCACCTCGATAGCTACGAGAAGCTTCGGCGGATAGTACGTAGGTATACAAGTCGTTGAATGATTATTCTAAAACAGCAATTCTACCAGTCGATGATATAAAGTTGATAACGTAAAAGTCGGCATTTAGCTTCCGTAAAAGTACCAGTTTTTCGAGTGCAAATAACCCGATCGTACGGATATTCAAGAAATATGTAGTAAATAGACCATATACGATCGAGAGTCGAATAGGGGAGCACGTGGGCATGCCGAAATACTAAAACGCACAGCTGAGCGTATGTGGATTACGGCGCGTATGCAGTGATTGGGCGGCGTATTATGCAACAACCAGTTCGATAAAATTAATAAAAAATTCTTAGAAACGCTTCTGTGAAAATTTAGCAGGTACTAGTGCATCGCAGCAGTTGGTACTGATAGTGGTAGTGCACAGAGTCGAGCAGAGGAGAGTTGATGATTATGAAACTGAAGTAAGAAAGATGGACACGTTATATAGGGCGAGTGGAGAACGCACGATGTTCAAGGTAACTATAGGTGGAACCGGTTCGAGTTCGGGAGTAGAGAGGAAGAAGTGCACGAAAGAGTGCGGCTTGTTAAACAATGGGGAGAACAACCTTTTTGGTATTCACGAATTAGTCGAAATTCGAAAAATGTATGCCCGCGATAAAAAAGTAAAGGAAGAATTGAAAAGACATGGAAAAATATTAAAAGCTAAGAAAAACGATTAATAAATCACCTTTTCCTATAATCTTTGACATATTGGGCAGCGTGAATAATTTCTTGTTTGTGTCGTATGTTACGCGTTGCGTTGCGGTGCAGCGCGCCAGCCATCGTTTTTTCGCATTGTACTTAACCGGCTATTCAGTTCGCAGAGAAATCGAGTTCAAGTGTGCTCGCAAGACGAGAGATTGCGATCGAGCCTCATTGAAAATGAAAGTACTGTTAAAATTAGCAGCGTTACTGGTTGCGTCGCGGTGCGGCGCGACGCTACCCAGCAGTGGGGGCATCGGCGTTTAGCGCGCCAAGTACCGTACCACAAACACACAAGGCTCGCGCTTTAATTAAACGTCCAGTGAGGTTTATTAATTGATAGATCAATCGAGTCTAAGATTCTCGGGTTATTTACCCTGAGAATCATGTGTATTTTCGCACGTCAAAAATATGTTCGCAGCTTTTTCGATATCTCATTGTCAGCCCGAACCCTTCATAGCTGATACCGTTAACTTGGGTAAGTCATAAGAATGATTTTTTTTTTCATTTTATTTATTGCGAATTAATCGTTGTCGTTGGATTTCCCGTGCTTTCACGTATTTCACTCGACAATTTTTATTGATTTTTTTTTTCACTTTTTCACAATCAAGTCGATCGGATGTCCAAGTGTGATATAAATAATTGCTCTCAGATGAGTTAATTTTCTTTGGTACTGGTCGACTAAATACTTTTCATTTTTGATTCTCACAATTTGCATCAATTTTTGATACATTTCTATAGTAAATAAGTTTGTTATTTTTTGAACAATACATCTCATCATCGAGGAAGTCCTCGAGTTCTTCCCACGTTCGTATTTTATCTTACATAATCCATCGCTGCGATCGCATACTCTCCAAAATAAATCAAAAATTCCCTTTTTCGTTGTTTTAATTTCCGAATAAATTAACTGCAACTTTCACACTTTCGTAACCTAACGTGTCCAGTTTTTACTGTATCTAAATCCATTCACCAGTAGGTATAGAGGATGAAAACAAAATCCAAAGCTCTACAAGGCGTCGCAAAACTTTCTTGAAGTATTCTTCAATTCAGAGCACATAAGAGAAAAGACACGCTAATAAGTAGTTAAAACACAGGTTCACTAGCGTATCACGAATATTAACGTAATTACGGTTTTGAATCATTTGGAACGTTGACGGAACTACGAGCAGCTGAGCATCGTACCGTCGTCGTCATAATTCTCCACTAATCAGTTTTTGGTTTGAAGAATTAATCACGAAAAAAAGGCGCGGCATGGCGCCCCTGATTGAAAATGTAAACAGTACTGGTACTGGTTTCCGAATCGGCGTTAGGCTCGTGCGTACATTTTTGTGAATATTTAAACGGAACACGAGGCCTTACATAATGGCCGGATTATTACATCATGTATACATATAATGATACATCCATCGCGGGTACAAATTACTCCACTTCCAAACCGTTTCTCGCAGACCGTGTTCGGAAATCAATGATGATGAATTTTGGCCGAACAAGATGTTATAATCAGTGTACGATTGAAAACTTCGGTGCGCCTTTGCGGTCAACCATAGATATTTCCACACTCGTGCGTTATTTTAACTAATTTTTCTTAATTTGTGACGCGGCGCCGAGCCGCCGCGACGGTTCGTGTTTGATTGTTTTTTCTCTTTTTATCTTCGCGAATGCAATTTTCTTCGCCGTATGCTTACTATTGCCAGTTCGTAGGTTAGGTATAATTTGAAACACGCAATTTTCCAAACACACCGTCAGTGATGATTTTAGAACGAGGTTAGCACTTGGAGTAAGTACTGAGTATGGACTTCGTATGTACATTTACATTTGCGAAATACCACCTATGCATGCGGTTGCGATATAAGGACGCCATTTTGACCAGTCATAAATAAGTACACACTTATAATTTCAATGCTGTGGTTTGTACATCTGTCTCCAGGGTAATTTCATGTACATTATAAGTATGTACATAAGAGATTGATAGACCGGTGAAATAGGTAATGAATAAGAGTTGGATATAACTTTTCCTCGCTATAGATGTTGAAAATAAATTAGTAGATAGGGTTTTCTCCTTCTCAACTTGAATATTAAATTTGGTTTTGTTATAACAACCGAAACATGGAGAAATATTCCTCGAGACGGAAAATGAGGCCTATTTTTAGGTAAGCGAAAGGAAAAAGAGGGCGTTTACTAAAATTCAAATTTGATCAGTTCAAAAATTTAGTAAAAATAATCATAACGTTTCAAAAATGTAAAAAATCGGTCGGAATTAAAAATTGAAGGAAATCGGAAAACCATGAAAAAAAAAGTCGATAAAAGCTTAAAAATTTGTTAGACTATGGCAAAATCAAAAAAGAAAAATTACAGTGGAAAATTGTCAAAGTTAGTATTAATGGTAAGTTTTAACAGACTCACCAAATCAAAAATTGATCAAATTCAAAAATGTCAGAATTGAAAAAATGATCATCACTTAAATGAAAAACTATTCTTTTTTTAAATTGGTCAAAATTTTAAAAACTGCAAAATCAGTAAAAATACAGAAAAATTTGATCAAATTCGATGAAAAAATTTTCATCTCTGCCAAAATTATTACCAAGTAAACGTTATTAAATTTGAAAATTTTGGAGGAGCTGAGAATTTTGTAAAAACTGGAAAGAATGATCACAACTAAAAACTTGATAAAATTTGCAAAACTGGAAAAATTGAGAGGAAAAAAAAAGAAAATTTGATGAAATATCTTTTAATATTTAAAAAACGAAAATTGGACGTCTAGCATAGTCTTGGCAACCAATTTCTGATGTACGATAAAAATATTTTGAAAATAAGGTAATTAACTCAGCCAATTTATTTTAGGAAATCATCGGCATTTGGAGAAAAAGTTGAATTTTCATGAGAAATTGAGATACATAGAGTAAATCTTACTACTTACTTATAATGTGTACCTTGGTGGATTTTCATCCCCTCTCCAAATTACAAAATTTTCCAAAAAAAAAAAAATAAATTCTCAAGAACTCAAATGAACTTGTTTATAATGAAACTCAGGTAAAAATGATACATGAAAGTTGCGACATATCATTTGGAATTCTTCTCCATTAATCTTTGCGTAATTTCGGCAGAAAGCTAATGATAAACTTTCCAAAAAAAACTTCGAATGGCACTAAGGTGTTACTCACTACCGGAGCAGGAAATTCTTTTCGTGATAAATCAATTCACACCTTTACTTCCGATACATCCCCACCCTCTTCCACAAAGTTTTACGCTACAAAAAATTTATTCGCATTTTTTTTTGTGTGTGTTTTACTTTTTTTTAGAAAGATGAAAATCACAACCGACTTGCTTCTGCTAACGTATCTAACGTTGACTACGTTCTGTTCAACGACGATGGAAGACGAAAAACAACTTTCATTAGATGGCAAATTTCATCAAACGCAAAAAGTAGGTACTTCGTCGTAGTATTTTCATCTATTATGAACGTTATTACCGGCGCTATTTATTTTATCATTCAAGGATCCTCGAAAATAAAAAAAGAAAGAAAGGAAAGAATGGTTTAAAAATGCACTCATTAAAGCTAATTCGACTTTAATTATGGTATCTCGATTTATGGTGTATGTGAAACACCGACGCCTAACATGCAGCCGCGCACAAATGATGTAATAAAGATAATTTTTCATAACCGTTTCCATTACACAGGTATTTGGACGATTACATATCTGACGCGAGACTCGTCGTAAAGCCCGCGTCATTACAGTGATGCGCGTATACACAAGAGTAGATATACTACTTTAACATAAAAGACATCATTGTAATACTTTCTCGTCTTATTCATTGTGTAACTCATGCAGCGACCTTGAACAATTAAATGTCGCATGAAGTGTTCGTACAGTTGAGGAAAAAATGACCACCATTTTTGGCAACTAAAGCCATAAAAGACAAACAGTATGGGTTTTGAATTCAAATAGCCTTCTTAATCAAAAATTCGGCAAAGATTCACGAATAAATTTAAGCTCCTACGAGGGACCCCTGTGCATAGATACCTACTTACAAGTTGCATCCTGCGCCAACATCAACGATTAATAATTAACGTATTAATTGATGTTTTTCAAGGAACCCGTTAATGCTAAGAAGACAAGTAGACTGCAAAGACAAAATAGACAACCAAGGCCGCCGAGCTTATTCGGAGCGGTGAATTCTCTCCTAGGAGGTGTAAGTATCGGCCATAAATTATAAATCACAGCAATACCCATGTAAATTGATTACAAATCTATTCGAAATGAGCTTACGTTAAAACTGTTGTAATCATTCGTTGCCGTATGGTTTTCAGACCGTTGTTGACACCTTTACCGCGTACAGAAATCTGTCCAGATTGATACAAGGAGCATTTGCCCCTCCTAGGCCGGTTCGTAACCAAGTTTTTCATAAATTAACGCGATTTTCTGAGCACATTAAATTATACTCACACGTATTCTAAATCGCGTACATTGTAAATTTTCAGACTACGGGGAATCAAACAACACCAACCAATACGACCTCATTTACTCTAAGACAAGCTTTAGCTTTATTAGGAAGAAATTACAGAGGGTTAAGGAGGCTATACGACAAAGAATTCAAGAAAGCTTTAAACGTAAGTTTTTTTCCAACCATTGTTAAAAAATTTTAATCTGTCAAGGTCGATCATCCTCTCAAATTCTAATTTAAAAATAATAAAAATATTTTTCTTTTTTCAGGATTCGTATGAGAACGTTTATCAATTCAGAAAAGAGCTCAAAAGTTCAGCTAGAATGTCTTTAGAATATCGAGGAAACGCGATAATTTGAATCTGATACTTCCGTTCTGTGTTTATCTACCTACTAGAATAATATTTATTAACGATTTGTAAATTTGTTTTATTTTTTAAAAATTCGTTTTGTTTTTCATTCAATCAATTACATTGTTCACGAAGAAATGCCATTTTTTTTTGTCAAAAAAATTTCTCGTAAAAACTTGGGGATGTTTTCTGTTGTTTTCGAGCATTAAAAAAATTATTTTGTTAAAAAAGAGGAGTGTAACAGTATACGTTTTTGCAACTATATTCCCTTATTCCTAATACCTCCCTCCCTCCCCTACCGTAAGGTTTAATCTTCTACATTTTAATATGTACTTATTCAAATGTTGATGAGATGATCAGTTTTATTTTTATCTCGTGTACCATAAATATGAAGAATTTAATTAAAACGTTTTTCATCTGAATTTATTTTGTGTCGATTTGGTTGTATTTGATTCATGTTCATGCTTTTTTTTCACCTATAGACCAACCCAAAACGAATTCGAATTATTCCTGAATACTCAAATTTATTTTATCAATGTGATTTTTTTTTTTTTTTTAACAGAAAAGGTCATTATTAAGAACGATAATCATTGCTAAAATATTACACTGACAATTTTTTCTAGTTTAAAATATATACGTATATTTTCAAAAATAGAATTTCAGAAATTCGTATAAGTTACGAAAATTAGACAATAAAATAGGACAACCTCAAAATACCATAACAAATTAAAATATAATGGCTTTTCTCATCAATAACATCTCATAGCACAATCTACCCTTCGGGCTCATCAACGGAAGTCCACGATAATTTGCGCAAGTGCATGCATTCTCTGTCCGAGAAAAAAGAATTCAATATTCCACCGCAAACTATACGTGCGTTTATCTAATTAGTAAGGTAATCAATCCCGCATATTTCAAAAAAAAAAAAATTTAATCGCGTCTTTGTAATTTGAATAAATGTGAATACAAATCAGCAGGGTGAAAAAGAGGTGATCGTGATGCATCTCTCGCATGCTCAAACTTCAATAACTAATGCGGGTTCTGCGGTATTTTTTTACCGCTATTTATTATAATATATAGGGTACCTATTCAAGGTAATTTTTATTCTGTTTTTCTCTAATGTGTTTTAAATACATACGACACTTGTCGATATTCCTACTTACTTATGTGTATACAGCCAATTTAACCATGTTTTTTTTCCACTGATAAATTGGAAATCATTTATGATGGGTAATAAGTTGATTGAAATTAATTTGTAGCAATATTTATAGTACAACAATTGAAGGTTGCTAACAAAATGACATTTGAGACGAATTTCACGTAAAAAATATTGTCGTCACTTACAACATAATTTCCAAATATTCCCGACTAAAATAATGAGAAACACTTACCTACTTACAAATACTCATTTCGAGAAATTAATACCTATTTTAATTTTTTTTTTTCTAAATAAGTCGGGTTTTAAAAAATGCAAGAAAAAACGGCGAAAATACAATACAACAACGTAGATTAAATGACCTACAGCACGTCTAACACTTCTTACTTGCTCATAAAAACGCTTACAATAGCGTTGAAAAATCTAGAAATTTTTCACACCGCAAAATTACCTTACAGGTTTATCAAAAAACCGATCTGATGATGCAACTGCGAGTGTGCGAATGAAAAAAAAAATTGTAAAATTTACCTACACAAAGGGAAAAGTGTACTGATGGTTATTATGCAATAGTAAATATACGATAAATTTAAAAACTCGACTAGACAAACCAGTTATGAACGAGATTACGATTTTAGAGAATTTATTCAAATTAAAAAGGAAAGAAGTAATAATAAAAAAAGTAAAGTATAGGGGAAAAAGCTGTATTTGTTTTTCGTACGTGCTTTTAACGGTACGGCCACCTTTTAGGTCAATGACGAATAAGGCGAATTTAAAGGAAACACGTGGGGTGATGGGTGAATCACAATGGATTACTGGCTGCAGTTTCGGTCTCTGTACAAATTAATAACATCCCGTACCTTGGGTAGATGAATTGACAGATATCGCTAGTTTTGTTAGGTAGGTCTAGGATAAATATTCGCGAGGCTCTCGAACTAATTAAATACATTACGTATTTATTTTAGTATTAGCTGTTCGGTTTGCTAGAACGCTACAGGAAATTCGCCACATTCGTTCAGTATTCTGCGTTATTCTACTTAATCGCATAGCTAACTTTTACGTTTCGTAGTGCACTGTTTATAATATTCGAGCAGACGCGAATTGTACTCGTTCATGTCAAAATGAGAGCTAATTTATTCGTCGGGGTGATTGTGTTCACGGTGATTTGGTGCGCAACCGACGCTAGAACTTTGTTCGTAAGTAAATATGCCAATTTCCACGTAATTTAAGTATTGAGAATCATCGGAATGTGAAAAAAATTTCGTATACGAATTAAGCGCGTAAGTGGTTGTGTTACGGTATTTACCTGTATAAGAAGATTAGACGGAAATATTTCTTANTTTGAATACTGACGCAGTATAATTCGAGTAAAATCCATGGTCATACTTTGATTAAAATTTGTTAAGTAATGATTTGACGATCTAATTGGTTTAAGGTTTCGTATACTTTCAAGTGGTGAATCAACTACCTAGTTAAAAGATTAACTTTTACGTTTCGTGAAGAATTATTTCTTATGATGATTGCATTCGAACGATCGACTTGAAAACAACTCATTTGCAAATCATTTAATCCTAAGTCAACGTGGGGTTACTGGTTTTCTGAATTACATAAAATAGACGAATCTTTACCCAATCCAGTTCGTGTAACTCGGATTCTGCATAACGTACTTTAAGCGTAAGGAAGTGGCTTGCGAAGAAACTCAGAACACTCTAATATTAAGTAAATCTGGAAATGAATTCAAATCGCCCACAATTACCAATGAATTTATCAAACTAAATATACCCCAATTCCTTGCCCATTTCACTTATAATTATGATAACAAGTTAAACCTCAATGCACAGGATAGAGATGTGTTCAGAGCAACTCCAAGTGATTCTATTCTCCGAGTTAAGAGGCAACAGACACCTGACCCAACCGACCAATTTTTCAATAATGTTTTCCAAGTAATATTCTTATTATTATTATTATTATTTTTGAAATAATTTCGACTCATTGAATAAGATCTAAATCTGACCACCGACACCTTCATCGCAGATCCCAATTTCGACCTTAAACGCCGTCAACGAACTGATCAAAAGTACAAGACCGGTAATAAGAAGAGCTCGAGAGAGAATCCAGCAGCAGTATCAAACATGGCAGCAGCAAAACGGTAGCAATGGAAATAGATTGAAACCAGGTGGAAGAGACGCGTCGGAATAATTTTTTTAATCGTAATATTTAATTATAAGATAATTTCCCACGGTGTTCTTAAGTTATGTAGCTACCAAATTTTAATTGATATACATAAAATTTATAACATAACAGGGATAATTTTTCAATAAGCGGTCGAAGCCACGATAAAATCATTAGCTTGATGAGAATTTTATCGGAAATTTCGTAATGTCATTGACCAACCATGTAGGACACAGCAGGGCAGAGTTACCGAATACGTGAAGTCGTTACAGGGTACCGAGGACAAGACAATGAAACAGCGGTCGCTTCATGTGATCTTTTGAATTTTCACCGTATAATATTTTCGTCTTTTTTGTTCTTTCTTTTTACATAAGGTGACAACGAATTGGTAATTATTAACGGATGATTTTGATACCTTGAAATTGAAAGAATAAAGCAACCGTAATGATCTTCATGTTAAAAAATTTGCCTACCTCGGAGATGTTCAATGATTTCATTTTATTCGCAGTTTTTCACCGAAGAAGTTCAACGTCTGTTAATAAAAACCGGTTTGATAACACGAGTCCATTTTTAATGGAATAAATATCCTCCTTATTCGACAAGTTTAGCTACATCGCAATGTGAAGAAGTCTTTTTGGTTGCCTATGCAATCAGTTTTTCAGGTTATTTTTGATCTACTAAATGTGCGGCGAAGAATACTAAAAATTTTGGGAGCAGAAAGGGATTCAAACAAAACCAACTCCAAAACATCAATTACGAAAAAGAAAATTTTTTACTTGCAATGAGCCGCGCACAGACCCATCACATTTCCCACAACGCACTCGTGGAAACAGTACAGCGTTCATGGGCTTACGTTTTTCACAGTTTGGGTGCCGTAAAACCTTCACTGAGAGTTTACCTTCTGATGAGTTTGAATTATTTTGAAAAAAGTTTTCGCTTCCTCCAATCCGAGAGAGCTGAGCCACGGTTTTTCGTCGCAAGTCATTAAAGAAAAAGGATGAATAATAATCTTCTATCAAAAAAAATTACGAGACAAAAGTTTTCAAATTTTTAGTTAGTTTTTTTTTTTTTTTTTTTTTTTTTTTTTTTTTTTTTTTTTTTTTTTTTTTTTTTTTTTTTTTTT
>JAAOIU010201309.1:0-11881 GCA_018107765.1 Hypogeococcus pungens | reverse complement strand
GCCTACACTAAAAAGTCTTATTTGGGATCTAAAAAATTATCAGAAGGGAGAAAAATCCAGAAAATACGACTGAAAAAAATTGGCAAAATAGGTCGATGACTGATTTGGAAGAAGAGGGGAAAGAGGGAATACATCTGTGGCGATTAGAATGACCCCACAATGTGACGATAATTTTTTTATAAAGGTCACACAGACCAGCTCGCAGCACTGCGAAGATATTGAAAATCATTGCTGCTATGACCCCCAAAATAAGTACGAAATTCAATCAAAAAATTACTTCGAATCAAAATTACACTTACGTCAAAGGCAAATTAGCGTATTATTGTTATGAAGCGAATTTAGGCAAATTGTCGAGTGACGCAGTGGCGATAGAAAAACACATCGCAGACACCGTAACATTCTACAAAGTGCCTCGACATCGACACCATTCTTTAAAAACATCTAGGCAGTCGGACAAATATATACTAATAAATCTAGCGAAATGGCCATCTTGCCAAAAGCGTTCATAAACAAATATCCGAAGAGAACTAGTACAACAAGCTGACCAATTGGGTGCCGGGTATCTCAGTGGGAAATGCAATCCACGGTAATTAATCAAACCAGCACATAGGACGAACTTACTGAATTATTATTTATCGTCGCACTGAAGATAAACATGAACAAGTTACAAGTACACTTATATGTTTGAAATAATACATCGTATCCACTTTTCGCTACATTTTTCAACTTTTTGTGCAATAATTAAATTGTTGACTCAATTGGACTTGAACTCGAATTAATCTCCGTGTAAAATTTTGTACGACATGACGTATACAAATATAAGTATATGTACGTAGGCACAAATACACTTCGTTTGGGAATTTTCAGTAAAAGTCATTCCTCAGGCCAGTAGCCATTCTACTTTTGTTTTCTTCGGACATGAAAACGAAACCGATGTGGGAATGAATTCGCGGCTCGAGCTCGAAGTTGCGGCTGACAAAAAGTCAAACAATAAGTCCCGGTATGCTAATGATTTTTTTCGAAGTCTAATCTCAACCGGTTCCCTTGTGTTTTATGCTTATCTGGAATATGTTGACACATGAATTAGACGTAGTCCACAATCTTGGGTTATTTACCAGATTTTAGAGGATTCACGCTAATGGCGTGTAGCCTGCATTTCTCGTCATAGGGTACATGTACTGCACAAAATTCCCATCTTCTTTTGTATGCAGTTTTCTCACATTTTTTGTTTCTAGAATCGACAGACACCTGTTATCGCGTATTGTGATGGAAATTTTACGAACCAGACGATTTTAAAAAAAAATTGCAAATATTACGTCACATCGTTCTATGTCGCGTAAGCACCACTCTTTCAGCTGTAACAAGCAGCACGTACTTACAAGGTTTAAATAAACATATCACGTCTGTAATAATTAACGAAGATAAATATTGACCAGAGAATTCAAACGGCGGTGCTTAGAATCGGAAATAAATCGTCCAAGTTGGAGCATCTAGTACGACAGGCGAGTCTGAGCATTTGGTACTAAAATATACCTACCCATCGCTGATAAGGATGCGCCAGTCTGTATACAGCGGTAGCTAATACCATGATCCAGTTTCATAAAGTGTTTGCGCTGCTCCACAATTATTTATAAAAAGAATCTCGTTTGTGGTTCATTTTCACGACTAGGTCACGATATAAACGTTCAACCGTCAGCATTCGTACGAGTGTACGGAGCATACCTATAAACCTATGCATGGCTTCAGCCACCAAATATAATTCATACTTTGCCTACAGAGAATTCGAAACGTCGTAATCGGCCTTGAAAAAAAATACTCTTTAATACCCTCACCGAATGATAAATCAGATGTAATCTTTTGTTTACCGAATTTATCACAGGGAGATTTCCAACCTTTAAGACATTCAATCCGCTTTCCAATGACTTTTCAAAAAAAAAAAAAAANGAAGGAAAAAACGAGACGCGTCGTAAGAAATTTCTTTTATATTGGTAGGTAGATATTAAAGAATTCGGATTAAAATATTCAATGTAGATTACAAAAAATGTAAAACACTAAACACGTGTAAACAATTTATACAGCGTTTACCGTAGGTACTAATTCGCCAGTACTATTCCAATTAAATCAATAGACTGTTACCATGTTAAGGAGTTTTATAGCTTACGAGTTTTCAAGTAAGTGGGTGTTCGTTTATGTGCACATATAATTTTGAGGGTTGACGCCAAGCGAATTTTTTTTACGTCATTTTACGATCGATTAGGTCAATATATCACGAGCGCGACGCGACGAACGCACTAAAAATTCGATTTTTTTAAAAATCGTCTCAAATTTTACGAAATTCATGAATATGCGATTACAGAAATTTTAGAACCGCGAAAAAAAAAATTATGAAAGTTATTGTATTGGGATTTCTTTAAAATGGCGAATAGTTCCTTGAGTCACGTTCGCGCATTTAAACTAAAAATTTTAGAAAGAGAAGTTGAAATGCGAAAAATTTTAAAAAAGAAAAAAGTAGGCCACGAGGGGAAGGGGTTACTTCTTTCGATCGAAAAAGAACTGACTCGCCAAAAAAAAGCATAATGTAAGTATTGCTTTCAAATTGATTTTGCAAATTTTGGCGATTTTCGAGAATGCCTGAAGCAGCTTATCGGTCTGAATTATTCTTACGACAGGGACATGATAAAAAAATTTGAAACTTTGTTCACAACTTAGAATTCAGCTTGTAAATTAATTGAGACTATTTTTGAGCCAAACAGAAGTCTTCAGAAAAATTTCAACTTTTTGGCGAACTTTGTGTATGGAAAGGCTCCGTTGTTGTAAAGAAATTCACTTCGATAAAAATAATGGAAACTCCCGCTCCCAGAAAAAAAAATTATTTTTGGCGAAAATTCATCGAAAATTTTGTTATTAGCCTTTTTTTTCGATTTCAGCAGAAATTTGTTTTATAGACGCTCAAAGAGGATGACAGAGGTAGCTAAATTTTTCTATTAAAATTCAAAAATTCAAAGAAACTGAACGACTTTGAAAAATTGATTACTTAAGCAAAATTTTGAAATTTTGAAATTCTATAAAATTTGGAAAACAAGAATTTGGGAAACTTTTAAATTTTCCAAAAATTAAAAAATCGGGACAATTAAAAGATGTTGAGAATGTTAAAAAAAAAGTTTAAAATTAAGAAATTAATAAATCTTCAAAACCGGTGAAGAATAAGAAAAGTATCGAGTGAATTGAATTAATTATAAAATTTATAATTTCTTTAAAAAAATTAATGCAAAAAATTTAATTAAAAATATACCTAAAGATCGGAACAATTAATGGGAAAAAATGAAACAACCTCAAAAATCGAACAATTATTCTTAAATTTTGGCAGCCTTCAAAATTTGGTTAAGTTAGCAAAATTTGTCGATTTTTCTAAATTTTTCATTTTTTTAAATCTTTAATTTTTTGAAATTTTTCAATTCGTCGATTTTCTAAAATTTAGCAATTTCTAATTTTTAAAAATTCAGCAATTTTCAAAAATCCATCAAAGTTGAGCAATCCTTTAAAATTAAAATTTATCCATTTTTTTCTTAATTTCCTATTATGCTTCTCACCATTTTCGTAGCAACCTCGCATGAGAAAATCCTGCGGGTGATTCAGTTAAAAAAAAATTCATATGACGAAACGGTCCCGAACACACCATGATCAATTCAGAAAAAAGTGGTGAATTTCCTAACGAGCTCTCTCACCTCAAAACGACGGTAGGTAAATTCCAACGTGAATTCATCGCTAGAAAAGTACGTACATAACGGTGAAGAGTGCATTTTTAATAGTTCGACTATCTCCAGAAACACATGTTAAAATATTTGTTTCAATATTTATCGTACATTACTCTCATTCTTCTCCTAATCACTTTCGTTTTATTTTCATCACTGTCTCCGCGTTGACTGCACGTAACGTATCATTTTGTACCAATAGGTCGAGATACAGGACGTTATTGGTTTAGCCGTAGTTAACGAATAACTGATATTTAGGCGTAAGACAGATTATCGAAGTTCAAATCGTAGCCTATGGTGCATCACGACCTGTCGAACGAAATGTTTTTCAAAACCTTAATATAAACGGTCAGCCAGTCCTATGCTTTAAAACAGCGTAAGTATAAAAATTATCGCGTAACAATAAAAGGCTGGTTTTCGATGCGATGAGAGAATTTTATATTCTTACGTATTTTTCAAAACGTATCGGGAACTTGAAAACATTTTCACACTGATCATATAAAGTATCTTCCTATATCCAAAGGGCTTACTGAATAAATTAGTCGTATATTTGCAAATTGATTGTGGTAGGTTATCAATATGTACCTACTTATTTTGAGTTTAAACAAGTATACAACAATATGTACCAATCTGCCAAGAATTTTTAAATAAATCCTATTCGTAATTGGAAATTTGTACGGATGAAAATTTGTTGATTTCTTACCATTCGGCTACTTGGAAAAAAATAATATACTTAATACGAATGTGATATTTTATTTTTCAAGTACATAGAAGACGCGTTTCGAGTTGTAGGATTTACCGCCTTAAATTATGTCTCTATTATGAATACAATGGAAATATTATCGGCCGAATTTACCCGGGTAATCTTATAAGTACAGAATTTAATACTGTTTGTATATCCGAGCGTACACGACTACAAGATAAATATAAATCAAAGGTAGATACTTTTTCGGGAATAATTAATCTGATACTTTTTGATCCTCGGGGAATGCATTGTAACGGTAAAATACATCTCGAATTTAACTCGCCAGTACGTCGGCGCGAGATGATTTCTATTCCGAATCATATTAAAATCTTCATATGTGGCGCGACTATTGTTTTGTCAGAGCGTCTATTCAGAGATACAGGTAGATCGGTATCTTTGAAATTATCTCATAGACTTCTCGAAGACTGATTCAAATTGGCAATTGAGTCGATTTTTGCTCGAGCTGTTTTTGTAAACACGCGCTTTAGCTATACTTTTATGTTTTTATGGTTTGATGATTAAGTTGTCAAGCTGCAGGCGATATAGCTGACACGCTGGGATCATCGTTGAGATTAGTAATAGGCTTGTGTGTTTAGTTTATGGTTCCGACTCGTGTGAGCTGACTATATGTACTCAGACTCACCTTTCATAGCGCTTCGTAACGTAGTTAATCAACTTGCTCACAGGTACGACGTAAAAATACTATAATTCAGAGAGTCTTTTACGTCGGCTTCTTAAGTATATAGTAATGACCCTTGAATCCAACCAAAGATGTTCGGTAGATTCGGATGATGTAGAATACTATCACCTGAGTTGGCAATCGGTCGTTCGATCTGTGTAGTCAATAAATCTGCCTACTCGAAATATTGGGCTTTTTTTCATTAATTACCCGGAAGTGTTGATATAGGTGCCACTTAAAAAGCATTCTTTGGAGGATAAAGTACAACGAATTGACGCTAAATTGAGCGATTTCGTATTAACGTGGTTATTTATAGCGCAGCCAGACGTTAAAAATGCAGAATTACCTGCTATCGAGGGCACTCCTGATAAAATGCCATACATTTGTGTAGGCCTACCTATTTATATAAAATATAAAATGATTGGAAATAGAAAATAACCTCGATTTATAAATTCACAAATTTCCTAATCGTAAGATTACATCGTCGAAACAAGTGGCATTCTCATCCAAACAATGTTTCCACTTGTTACTCACCAACAGGGATGCACGAGCTGCACCACGGCCAATATTACCGCGAACTAAATTAACTTTTCATGTCTCACCAAGTCACCAGTAAAGATTCATCGGTAGGTATATACAGCGAAGAAAAAAAAAAAGCGAGAGCGTTACCACACCTTTATATGTTACCTCGTAGCTTGAAAAAGAAAAAAAGGTAGGTATAATCTAATTTGAATGCGTGTTCAGACTTCGAAGTGTGGCCGCTTGATATGGTAATTTCATTATCACCCGCAACGGCCATCCAATAAAGATGTACCTATTCGTCGCAGGTTAGGTACTTATTCTCGGTACGTTGGTTTCAATTTTGTAAACCTCTTGTTTTTTTTTGTTTTTTTTTCATCTTTGGACGAGAAAATTTGTTAGATTTAATTAAACATTGTTGTTATAAATGCGAAACCTGTCTGGAGGTGTTTTCGACGGTGAATTATATCCGAACGTGTGAAACACTCTGTTTAATCGAATCGACTGGGGTGTTTTAATTGGGCTACCGATGTAATTTGTGATGTAGATGGTGTTGGCGTTGAACTCGCTAAAGTGGTGATTNGAGATGTTGAAAAGGTGTGAATTTCAGTTCGAAGTTTGAGTAAAGTGATTTAATCGATGGTGTGAAATTTTGATTGTGCATACAGATATTTTACCAAGGTTAGAAGGTCTGATGGATACACTGGATTCGAGAATACGTGTTTTTTAACTATTCAATTATCGCAGATTTTACAACGAATTGGTGCAAATAGCTATCAATTTTCAAAATGATAAATTAATAGCAAACGAACACTGTATCTAATTTTCTTCTTGTCATGACCTACGATAGGAAAAAAATAAAAGAAGACTTGACTGCCATCACGTATACCAATTGTAAAATTAGTTCTCAAGTACGCGCGCATGGTACAAGGAGCCCTCTGCAGTTTGCTTCTCGTTCACTAACGATCTGGGCGAAAATTTTCTTGAAGAAAGAGCAATTTATAGGTTAGTCCTTGCCCTAGCTTATTTTGACCATTTTCGAAAAATTTTCTGGCTACCCGCTGAAGTAGTCACCCACCACAAAAAAGAAAATCGCTCAAAGTTCCAGCCAAATCGGTGCATATTATCCCTTGTCGAACGGGGCTTGAATTGTGGATCTGACGATAGCGCGTCACTTCATCGCTACCCCACGTGAGCTCGTAGCATTGGTTGATCGTTACTTCGCAGTAAATTTAATATGAGATGGGTGGAAAAAATCTCGGATTTTGACCAAGTGCACAGAAATGGTCTGCTTTGAGTAGAAAACGCTCAAAAAAATTCAGCCCTCTAGCTCAACAGGTGGTAGAATTAGGACATTCTAAAGTTGTCTATTTTTCGAAAAATTTTGAAAAAAGTAGGTACCTAGTGTTTTTCCTCAAAATCCTCAAAACGTGCTATAGGATAATTTTCAGAAACTCAAACTACACATTTCAAATAACATTTTGAGGTGGGGATTTTAGGCTCGAAAATTTCGAAAAATAGACAACTTTGGAAGCCCCCAATTCAACCCCTGATGAGCTAGGGGCTGAAATTTTTTGAAGGTTTTCTACTCATAGCTGGTCACTTCTGCAAGTTAGATCACAATCCGAGAAGATTTTTTCTTCGCCGCTTTCGCGGAGAAATGACGCGCTACCAACAGATCCATACGTCACCCCCCCCCCCCAATTTGGCATAGGCTGATATGCACGAATTGGACTGAAATTTTCAGGAGATGTTCTTTATGGAAGGTCACAACTTCAGTGGGTAGCTATCAAATTTTTCGAAAATAGTCAAAATTCAAAATAAGGGCCACCACAAAAAAAGATTCAGCTGCTCAAGATGATGTTTCAAATGTTGAATAATTTTTGAAAATATAGAGATTTAAAAAAAAAAAAAAATCCTAGCAAAAATTCGTAGGATTTTAAATTGAGAAAACAATTCAACAAAAAAATCACCCGCCTTAATAGGCAGATACTTGATAAAAATTGATAATGCGGTCAAAAATATTTCGGATTCCAGACAGCCGGACGGTCATCAAAATCAGTTCCTAAAACTATAAACAAATAAGCGTTTACCTAATCTTTACCCTCTTCTATTGCACTTTCACAATCATTTCGACATAAAAATTAAAATAAAAAATGAAAACATTATTTTTAAAGACTCAAATTTGTTTTACCCACGATAAAATCATCGGAAATTCCTACATTACCACACACGGTTACACGCACACCGCAGGATTTATGCCAAAGTATACATTCCTACGCTTAGTAAAAGGCAAAAGAGGAAAATTACATAATACCTCCTTACTATTAGCATTCATTAAACTAATCTACAAGCTAGTTAAGCAAATAAAATTAGTCGTTACACGCGTTATGTAAAAATAGTAACTTCCCACAAATAGAGCTGCCACTGCAGACACCAGCAACGGTTTAAATTCGACCATTTTTCAGGAGAATTTTTTCAAGTACCTAATCCATACATGCATAAAAAACAATCAGCTGTTAATACAGCGTGACCTATACAACAAATGTACCATTGGGATATTGTCAGAATGCCAAAAAAATAGCAACCACCGAATTTATTGCCGGTAATTACACCAACAATGTCCCACCTATAGTTTTGCGTTTTTGTCCGTCACAAGAAGATTACAATCACGCGACCAATTTTATCAGTAGGTACGTGCCATTAAACACCGTATTGTTTGCGGTAATTACCATCAGATTGTGTTTCATTAATCAAAGTTAAGATGACGGTGCGAAAACTTACACTCGAGAGAATTAAACGTCTTAATACTTACATATGTACGTACGTCGAATTCTGAGCAATCAATTTAAAAAAAAAACTTTTGAATTACGATTGGCGTTCAACTAGTTCTTCGTATCGTAAATAAATGCTTGTTCAGAAATTAATAACATCTCATCTCGTGATGCACCCGCGAACCACAGTACGCATAACAAACCGTAGGTGTGCATTTTCGATGTACTTTTTTTTATTATTATTTATAAAGCTACCTATTCGAACAAATTCAACGCCATACGTCATTCAAATCCCAATAGTTCACCGGTAACGTTGACAGATTACGTGCATCGCTCTTATTAAAATTTGCTTTCACAGATGACCTCCAGACGATACATTACATACATACCTACCCATATTTAATCAGAGATTTGTGTACCTAATCACTCAAAATGCTCGAGCCCCGTCTCATGTTTAGAGATTAAATGGATTTGGATTAAATTCTAAACATGGTTAAACGACTGCTATTTTAAAAATAGAAACAATAGGCACTGAATCAAAATTAAATTCAACTTCAGGTAGTTACATGAAGGCGCAATTTTTTCTTCGAAAAAACGCACAAATCACGATGAGCTTATCCGTAGATGAAAGAAATTGCAAATCTCAATAATCCTTTTTTTCTTCTCTTCGCGCTGCGTTCTACCGAAATTTCTCAAGTGCATAATTCAAGTTGAAGTTCAATGATAAAAAATCGAGCCAAATTATGAATAGATGTTTTGCCAAAATTGATACGCTTCGATGATTCGACGACTCACCTCATGCACCGGGCCATCTACATCGGATTATTTCACACTTCAAATGTTACATTCACGCGAGCATCTAATTACCTTCACCTTAGAGAACTTATAAAAGAATTTATTTTTACACGCTCGCAGAGATTTTCCAAAGAATGCAAGAGGGATTATTTTAGGCGAAAAATTTTAATTTTAGAAAATAAAGTAGGCGATTTAAAACCTGCTAATATAATTTTTCACGAAATATCAAAATCAGATCGAAATGAAATTCTCAGACATTGTATGTGCGGTTCCACTCCTCTCTCCACTTCACCTATTGTACCGTTTGGTAACTCAAGATGCAGAGAATTGCACCGGAATTAAAACCAGTTATTGATATATTTACGATGAGACATTGGTGATTAAAACCCATACATAATTTCAATTTAAATTCATTAATAACCCAACAGAGATCAGAATTCCCTGCTAAGATCGCGTCACGAATTAGATTTCAACGCTGAAGCGAATCGCCTTGTCTAATAACTTCCCAAAAATGTTGACAGCAGTTGTTATATAGGCAAAATATTACCGGAGGGCCACGCGAGATTATTTTCATATGATAAAATGGATAAATCAAAAATCAATGCAACTGTCTTAGAACGTTAGTCATTTCTATTTACATAGACTGTGTAAATATTTTCCCCGCAGAAGAAGTAAACAGTCTCGATACAAATCGATTATTTCATCCCCAATCTATTGATAAAATTTCACAAAAACAGACTCGTTCATGACCCGCAGGAATATGACCTCAGGTAAAACAGGTTGCCAAAAAAATCCTCGCGCATTGCGCAAAAAACACACTTTCTAATACAGGAACCATCTTCTAAAATTTCCTCTCAAATGTATCACTTTCCATATCGATGTGCTGCGTGCCCGCAACATTGTTTAAAATTTTTCAACTGTTCAGCTATCAAAGTTTGTTAGAGGTGATAGGCCACAGGACGATAGTAATCTAAGTAGGTACGTATTTCATTTTATTCAGAATCAGATACACAAGGCAGGTAGGTAGGTATACCATGTACCACATCACACATAAAACGTGACTACTACTAAGCGAAGAAGACAAGATGTTCAAATGTAAGAATGCATTTACGATGACATTGTAAGTAAGAACGTTTGGCACAAGTATAATCTTGATTTTCAATGTAACTATAATTAGCGTCATATCGTTGAACTTTGTACGAGCATTCGTGTGGTTAATTTTGTTCACTGGGGCAGTTTAAATTTCACAGACGGAAGACCGCTGCGGAATTTGTTGAAATTAGATTCCCTTTTCCACGCACATCGACGCGTTTTAATACGAAATTATGTACCTAATATTGAAATGCGTTTTTCGACCGGTCTTTTCTTTTCGACGCCAGTTTTTGACGTCATGTGACTCGGTAAACGATATATGCAAATACAAGCTTAATGAGTAATTAGTTTTTTTTTCTCGCCAAATTGGGAATCATCGACACGTCCGTATTCAGATTGATGATTTATTTAGGATCTCAAGGGGCATTTTCATCTAAGACGTCAATGACTGAGAAAAAATAATAATAATTCGTGCAATGCTGCTCGGTGTAGGTTTTCCTATTTTAAAAAAAATTTTCAACACTTCTTTATTAAATTTTTAGCTCCCGACTTAACGAATCTAAAAACTGACAATTTTTCTCTAATATTCTCGAATGAGAAAAAGATTTCCCAGTGGTCTCGGTATACCAAAGACTCTTACTTTAGCCACACTTGCAAATCATAGGAAGATATAGAGATACCCCACTCGATCTGATTCACACACACCACACAAGCATAACTAGTTCAACTCGACAAGCCTATAATTACACGTTTATCGGCCTCTTCTACTAATAACGCCTCAGACATTGGTAATCCAAAAAACCAGTATCGGTCTAAGTGTATCTAAACAGTGTTAATTTTCACTGTTTATAAAATAATCATCATCGCACTTGTTTGTTGTAGCCGCGATTCGAGACGTTAGCGTTAGCGCGCGATATTTAACGTCGACATGGACAAAATTAACCACTTTTCCCGCAATCCAGTTTATTGAATGAGAGTTTCAATTTAACGAGAAGGTGATTATACCTACCTATAGCCGCGCTTAATACATACAACGTTTTTTAGATATGTGTAGAGTATTGTATGATCGCCTGAGTGGTATCTTTTCAATAAAAATATTCGGCATCGTGAGCTCCCTCGGCGAGGTGTTTTCACTAATAAGTACATATTTGATAAGAATACCTAATCCAACACCGAAGACGCATCTTATTAACGGTATTTAAAGTATTTTTTACATATTTCGGAATTCGTGATCTGGCGGTTCTGATTTAAGGTTTTTATCGGTTAATCTAATTATAGCCGAAATGAAGTGAATTCATCGCTCTGTACATAATGCCCCAGTTTTATGAGATGTTTCGTCTTTGATTACCATGCTAGGTCAACAAAATTTGAGAACATTTTTGCTTTCCAAAGCATTTAGAAAAGTTTTGTTTATGTTAAGATTTTTTTGTTTCTCAATTGAAACAAAATAATTCAGGAAAAATTCTAAAAAATTATTAAAAACAAATTTTAAACAATTTTTAAAATTATTTATAAAATTTAAATA
>JAAOIU010200561.1:3938-14630 GCA_018107765.1 Hypogeococcus pungens | reverse complement strand
GAAAAAAAAATTAAAAATCAGGTCGAAAAAAAATTCAAAAAATTATTGATTTTTTTTAAAAATGGAAAATTGAGAAAACTTCGAAAAAAAAAATTAATAAATCATCGAAACCTAAAAAATCTTAAAAACCAAAAATTAAAAAAAAAACAATAAAAATAAAAAAAACTACTCCAAAAGAATTTTTACCATTTTCTAACTTTCGCAGGCGTCAAAAAGATTCGAAAAAGCGGCATGGCAATTCATGAGACGTACTCTGAAAACGGCTCGCAAGCTGAGACCGAAGGCACTGTGGGGCTACTATGGATTCCCTCTGTGTTTCAATTTCACGCCGAAAAACAATCGAGCCAAATGCTCAGACAGTGTGATGAAGAACAACGAAAGGTAAGAATGCAGACACTGGAAATGAAAACCACGATCAATTTTTTTTTTCAAATATAATTTTTCGATTTTTTTTTTTTGTTCTCAGAATCAAATGGTTGTTCGAAGAAAGTTCGGCTATATACCCTTCTCTGTACTACAAGAAGTATTCCATGACCCAACATTCCAGAGCTCAATTCATGGAGGGCAGAATGAAGGAGGCGATAAGGGTAGCAAGGATGTCGAACACCGCTACACCGGTGTACCCTTACACGTGGTTTAAATATTACGATTCTAAAGACTTTGTTGATAAGGTAAGCATTGTGCGGTTTCAATTTCAAAAAATGAGAAAAATTTAGAAAAATATGCGAATTTGAAACTTTGAAAAATTGAAAAACTTGAGGGGTGACGAGAGAAATTTGGAAAATTGAATTCTATAAGCGTTTTTTTTCTTTTGTACTCTACGTTCAAAGTAAGCCCAAACCAAATGGCAGTTTGACTTTTTTTGACCTATATTTTTCGAATACCTATCTAACGAATTTTTGACTTGAAGCATTCTCAGATCAAGTTGTAAAGAATTGAGCGTAAAACCGGGGGAAGAAAATCAAACAGGTACTCAAAAAAATCGATAGAAAAAAATGGTGAAAATTGGGTTCAAAAAATCAAAATTTTCAGGAAGAAATCAGGGAAAATTATATAGTACCTAAACACGTCTTAAAATTATTTCTAAAAACAAAAAACCAAGAATTTTTTACCAAAAAAAATAACAAAAAGAATAAAATTGTCAAAATTTATAAAAAAAAAAGATTGAAAGAAATTTTTTAAAATGAGAAACTTCTCGAAATCTTCAAAAAAATTACTAAATAATTAAAACTCGGAAGAAAAGATTTACAAAACTTTGAAAAAAGAAAAAAATTGTCGAAACAAAATTTAGAAAAAAAGACCCAATTAATATTCAAGCTGCTGAAAAAATACAATAAAAATCAATTCTGAAAAACTGAAAAAGAAAGGGCGATCGAAAAAATTATTTGGAAGCCAAAAAAGTTGTTGATATTTTGCACTACAAAAATGGCGAATTTGCAATATTCTGAAAAAATCAAAATTATAAAAAAAAAGTCTACGAAATTTTTTGAATTGAACAAATCTTTCAATTTCATTTCATTTCTTCACTCTTCTTCTCTCATCTTCAAAGTGCATTGCTCTCTTCTACCACGTTATCGAATACAAGACATTTTCATAATACTTGAATTATCAAGTGTACCTGTAGTCGAACATACACATGACAAAACCGGTCACCTTAAAAATAAACCTATTTATCAACCTTCCTGCGTCGTCATCGTGGGGTCGAGTCTCTTGGGTCAAGAGATAACGCACATGTATCACCGATTAAATTCTTCGATTCCCAAGTCCCAAGTGTATTTATACCCGTCTCACGTAAATTTTTACAAGGGCAATCGGCCGCGACAAATTCGTGGTCCCAAATTGCAATCTGCTTTCGTTGGGTTGCTAATACGTATACAATGAATCCACCTTTTTTTTTGACCAATTCGAAATCGTGTATATATTTCCACAGAACGACCTAACGAACTCGTTGATGATACCGAAAAACGAAGGAGCATCCGGGGTGATAATATGGGGAGCTTCGAACGACGTTAACACCGAAAGCAAATGTCGAGCTTTGCACAACTACGTCAACACTATACTCGGTCCTGCCGCCAAGCAGGTTCTGCATTTGCCCAAAGAGCACGTGTCTTCCATTCTGACTAACATCATCATCGAGAAACCAGTCACCATTGATCCTACCGACAACAACAATGTAGATTATGTAGTATTTTAAGAGGCAACTGCAATTTTCGAGAGGGTTACAAAAAACACGAAAGTCAAAACCACGATGAGTTGATTTGTACCATCGATCAGGAAGCGGTCCAAAATCGTCCTGGATGCAATATAACCACATTGGGCAGAAGATTGAACACCTTACCATTTTTCTAGTCACTTTCTGAGATAATAATTATTAATGTATATCGTACGTAATAAAGAAACATTCTTAATGACAATAATGAATTTCTGCCACAGTCAGCCGTAAAATATGAATAATAAAAATTCAACTGCATTTTTCGGCACGCTGCTGTAGATACATGTACGTATTTCTTCAATGAACTCGCGCAGAAACGAGAATTGTAGCGAAATTTAATTTAAGAATTCAAATTATCGAGCAACAAGTTTGAATGACTCATCACTCGCCTGCGGGCTGTCGAGTTAATCGCTATAAATTCGAACAAAGAGAAGGAAGATGACAGTGATGTATACGAGATGGTAGACATTGTACCAGTACTTAATTTTTTTTTACACTTGTTATAATGTATTGAATAAAAAACAATAATTCACACACATCAGCAAGATTTTTATCGCTTAATTGATAATTTTACTTTTTAAAATAGAAAAAAATCACGTTCTTCATAATTCTCGAGGATTTTCTGCGGATGACGACTTGAAAACTACTCAGTTGTAAGTCATGTAACGAGGAGTAGCCGAGAATTTCGCGTACGACTTGATAACTTTATTTACAGCTTCTAGGAAATCTTTTTCGGTTGCTACTTTCCTTCTGGCTCGAATAGCAAACATGCCAGCTTCGGTACATACTGATCGGATTTCAGCTCCTGCAAGAGACGGACGATTTGGCGATAAAATATGGCTGCGATTTTATATGGGAATGGGGAAAGAGAGTTACCTGTGCTATTAGGGCATAATCTAGCCAATAATTCGAATCTAATGTCTCTTTCGACACTCATAGCTCTAGCGTGAATTTTAAATATGTGAGTTCTTCCTTCTAAATCGGGTAAGCCGAATTCTACTTTACGATCCAGACGACCAGGACGCATTAAAGCAGGGTCTAACGTATCGGGTCTGTTTGTAGCCATTAAAACCTAAACCAAAGGCTTAATTAGTCGAGAAATAACGCAAATCGAATCTACTTGAGTAGAACTGGTAACGTACTTTAATATTTCCACGAGGATCAAAACCATCTAACTGGTTGATCAACTCGAGCATAGTTCTTTGCACTTCGTTGTCGCCTCCGGCACCGTCGTCAAATCTGGCACCGCCGATAGCGTCGATTTCATCGAAAAATATCAAACAAGCTTTTTTACTACGAGCCATTTCGAATAATTCACGAACCATACGCGCACCCTGGAAATAATTTCAGGCATCTCGAGTAAATACAGAAAATATTGGTCGATTGTCTAAAGAATGGCGATGATACGTACCTCACCGACGTATTTCTGCACAAGTTCCGATCCGATCACACGAATAAAGCAGGCGTCAGTTCTATTAGCGACCGCTCTAGCGCAGAGTGTTTTACCAGTACCAGGAGGTCCGAATAATAAAACACCTTTGGGCGGTTCGATACCCAAGTTGACGAATTTTTCAGGCTGAAGTTGACCAAACATTTATCAAGATCGAGGTAATGCATTAAATAGCACGAAAATTTGGCGAAAATTCTTACGTGTAACAAAGGTGTTTCGACAACTTCTCTCAATTTTTCAATTTGCTCTTTGCAACCACCCACGTCCGAGTATGTAACATCTGGTTTTTCTTCAACTTGCATCATTGTTACAGTTGGATCGATTTTCGGCGGAAGTGGTATGTGAATTTGATACTTATTACGATCGACACTGTAAAAAGAATACCCCTTGAAAAAACCGAATAGTAGGATAGAAAATGAAAAATATTACACGTACCCAACTCTCATGCCTTCTTCAATATCGGTAGGTGCGACGGAATCAGCCAAATCAACCACAAATTTGGCGAATTGTTTCACATTAATTATATACTTTGGATCATCGGAATCGGCGTTAATGATTTTAGTGCAACGAGCAACCTACAAAGATTGAAATCGATGAGTATACGGTGTGATAGAAAAAGTAATGAGACGAAATTCACGTACTTGCAGCGGCTGCTCATTCTGAAGCGTTTGTTTGTCGGCTGTCAAGTCCCATAATGCCGGTGGAGCCAATCCGGTGTCGGACTCTTTGATTCCGGTTAATTCATTTACTCGTTTAATAACGGATTGTATGTCATCTTCGACTACTTTGATAATTTTAGTGTATTGGCCTTGCCCCTGCAAAAAGTACACAAATGTATCATATGAGGTCGATAAGAAAATCAACACAAGAGGAAAGTTCCAAGTTTGAATATTTATTGCATACTTACATAAGTTTTCAGTAGAGCGATATCCGCTTCATCGAGTGCTGAAATCAGACGAAACGAAAAAGGGATAAGATACGTATCGCGAAAGGTTGGTGTTTTATTTTTTTATCGAGTTGAAAGAAAAACAATGGACTAACTTTTAATTTCCTTTTCTTCTTTTTCCGGATCTTCGACGCCTTTCTTCGTCTTCCTCATATCATCTCCTAGGTAATCGGGCATTTTGGAAATGAACTAAATATTTAATAACGAGCTAAATTTCTATTAATTACGAATATTTTTCGAAAAATTCGGAAAAAAATATTGCAGAAATTTAGCTATCTCATCTTTCCATTTATCACCAATTTTTCGCGTTGCCAAGTTGAAAAAACTTGAATGCGGCGTTTCAAATTGTTTCAAACTGAAAAAAGTCGGTAAAAGCCAAAAAAAATTAACAGTGTTGCTAATTATAAAATGCGAAATGTTCGTACTTTTGTTCACCAAATTTGGGAAATTTAAATTCTTCCCACGCTTTTCCCACGCTTCCTAACGAAAACCAAAATAAATGAATTATTTTTAAACTGCATGTTCTTCAAAAATTATGGAAATGATGTTGTAATTATTCATTTTTAATTTAATATTCTCTGTAAATAAGTAAATACTTCCATGTAGTAAACTTTAGTCTTCAAATTCTACGTTTGTGATGAATATTTGGGTACTTGCCGTTGTGTTTTCTTAAGTTAAAAGTCTGTACAGTGTATAAAAAAAAGTAATAATGATGAATTATTTTTGTAAAATTGTAATTTTTGTATATTTCATAATTAGTATTCGCTGTGATAAATTGGACGACTTGAATCTACCTTCGGAACATCTTGAGTATTACTTCAACACGTACAAAAATGTCCTACAGGAGTTCTGCAAGGAGACCCATAATCATGACCTATGTGTAAGTGTTTTATGTTGTTAGAATTTTTTCGTCACAAAAATTCATTTTATTTTTTTTCTCTAGCTTAATAAAAAATCTAAATCTTGCTGGGGATATGAACTGGACTGTGACCCTTCAAATTCGTATCACCGACCCGTATGTCCGGGTTCTTACAACGGGTGGGTGCAATCGAAAAAGGAGCAAATAAGTACGTTTTATAACCAAGCAGATTTTGGATTCGTACGAGAACAACGAAATGAGATGATGTTGATGTGTGAACCATCATTCAAGGTATAATTTTTACCAATTAATTCGTGGAGCCTCGATGCTGATTTCTTCACTAAAACGTGGTTTCTTTCTTGTAGGAAGATTCATCTTTGGAATGCTCAAATCATTTACGTTTCTGTCGAGGGCGCAATATATTCATGAATTTTACCAGTTTAGCTCTTCGTAAGGAACCAATTCGATATAAAATGGATGTACTGAAAGACGGAGAAATTGGAGGATTTTGCAAGTACGTATTATTCGTCCGAATTTCAGCTCACCGGTGTACTAATCGAGCTTGATTTCTGTTGGTAGTTTTAAAAAGCCGAGATTGTTAGAAGAATGCGACCACCTAAGCCCTCTACAGTCGTGGGGACCCGAATTGCAACATTTTACCGCCTTACGTAAACGTCCGATACCACAGAGCTGCGACGTAGTCGTAAACGAGCCAACTTTTATTATGAAAATTGACGCTAGTTTGTGTTTTATTGTTCACGTAATTATAGCACACGCTTCCTTTTGTACTAATCGTCGGTGTGGCATTTCAGCTGTGAACATGTACCATCATTTTTGTGATTTTTTCAATTTGTACGCTTCCTTGCACGTAAATTCGTCGAATGAAGATGTGTTTTCTAGAAATGTACGTATCCTGATTTGGGAATCGTATACGTACCAGTCTGCGTTCAGCGTCACCTTTGATGCTTTTACTAAATATCCTATTTGGGATTTGAAAACGTTCGCCGGACAGACGGTTTGCTTCAAAAATGTAGTATTTCCATTGCTGCCTAGGATGATTTTTGGGTTATATTACAATACTCCTTTGGTACGTTGTCGAAGACGAACAATGCTGTGTGGTTTGCGATAAAATTACCATATTTTTAATGTTTCTAGATCGGCGGTTGCGAAAGGAGCGGATTATTTCACGCCTTTTCAAAGTTTATTCTGCATAGGTTGGACATTCCTACTTTTAAGAGGCATAATAGGCGGCTCAAAGTTACGTTCTTGTCTCGTGATACGTTGTATCGAAAGGTACTGAATGAGAGACACCTTTTACATGCTTTGAGCACCAATACAAGCTATGATGTTAATAGAGTACGTATCATATTCTCTCCTATGAGGAGGCTGCGTGTAAAATACTGGTAATAATTTCTGTCTGATTTAGGTCGTATTCGATCGTAATTATCCGTTCAAAGATCAGCTAAAAATCATTCGCAACACAGATATATTCATCAGTATTCATGGAGCTGGACTTACACATTTGTTATTCTTACCCGATTGGGCAGCTGTGTTCGAATTGTGAGTCATGTAAAAAGTAATTCAACTTTGAACGAATCTTTATTAATAATTTTCAATTTTGTAGGTATAATTGCGAAGATCCTAGCTGTTATTATGATCTAGCGAGGTTACGAGGAGTGAAATACGTTACTTGGCAAGATCAATCAAAATTGTATCAACAAGACCAAGTGAGTTGGCGATCGAGGGAATGGAATTTTTGAGAGATCGTATCATTTTTTGTAACAATTGAAAAATTTTCCAGAACCATCCGGAAAAAGGAGCCCACGCCAAGTTTACCAATTACAAATTCGACGTTGACGAATTTCTAAAATTAGTCGAAGTAGCTGCGAAGCACGTCTCAGAACAAGAGTCTTTCCCAGGACATCACCTTAACGAAAGGGACGAATTGTAATCCTAATACCTGCGAATTTCGCCTATGAACGAAAAAAAATCTGTGATTTTAACCCAAATTACTGTGTATTCTAATTGATAACTTGTGTTCATTGTACATACATATCGATTAATACGGCTTAAACGTTAGATTTAAGATTGTTTTTTCAAATGTGATCTGTGATGTTGATTTTTTTTGCGAATTGTAAGCAGTATTTTAATCACTGTGCCATGATGTATTACACATTCATTGAAAATTATAACGAAAACTGCAGTTTTATTTACTTAGATTTTGTTTTCGACGATTCCAAGTGTAAATGTACGAACATTATGGCGGCAGCTACTCTGGACTATAAATCAACCATGTTCATGTCGTGACTTCATTCTACTCTACTTTGGCCAATCTTCCAGTCTATTGAAAACAGGTGTCAGGGTTGCTGTTCACTCATAATTATGTTACCCTCTTAGTTTCGCAAAGTAAAACCAGTTGTCAATCGATTCTCAGTGAAAAAAAATTAAGCATGGCATTGCGTTTTTTTTTTTTTAAATAAAAGTAAATTTTAAAATATCTGCACTTTGAAAAAGAAGACAGAATTTTTTTTAGAAAATTTTCAAAAAAGATTTCAAGCTCCACTCAAATGGTAACATTGTTGTTTTCGCTTTCATCTTTACGCATGTCTTGTTGTTTCCTTGCTTCGTTTATTGGTGGAATTTTTGTAGAAAATCGTCGAGAAACGAATCAAAATCGCAGAGTTTTGCTTTTTATTGTGTGACGTAGAATTTTAATTATCTTTGCAGTTTAATTGATAGTGAAAGTAATTAGAGATGTATGAATGATATTTGCGATTACCAATTTAATTCGATTCCTTCGTAGTCTAAACTTTCGGTGATTTTGACCATTCGTTCGAATCTCAGCTTCGAATAGTTATGTGAAAGTTTACGTTTAAATGGAGGTTAACCTCCGAAAATATGGAAAGCAGTTCGAGCAGTGTTATTCGTATCCCAAGTAAATATGCTAACCAGTTCAAATCACTGGTCACCGTCGATAAACTCCTGTCCACGGTTCGGTTCCATATGATAGATGATGTTCACGACGACAGTGTACGCTTCTGGGTTAAGTTCAACGATGATAATCCCATCTACAGCGTTTCTGAGTTACAAGTGAGATAATTTGCTAGAGTAATACATATATTTTTATTTTACTTCTACTCGAATTGCAGCTGTTTCGAAAATTTGGCGGTGTTCTTTGGTTGAAAAATTCAGTATAGCTGGGTTGTGAGTGAGCTTTTTGTGTAGTTGAAAGTGTGTCTTTCAGTTGGCTGCTTCTGTTGCACGGGAAATAGAACGGTTCTATTCTTCGGAAAGAATGTTTGCTGATTTTGGTATTCATCTGAAAATTAAGATATCCTTTGAGATGACTAACTTTATTCATATTTTTAGCCGTATTTCCTTTCATCCATCTTTATATTGTCCATACTCGGGGAGCGAACTATTGTACACAAAATAAAAACAGTGCTCATTTTCCTCCTACCAAAGTCCGAAATTGACTTGACCTTAAATATTTTTGCCGTTGTTAAGTCTATACATGCTCAGACGAGCCCTGCAAGCATTGTAAAGCTAAGATATGTGTGGTTGACTCACTCACAATGCACGTAACTAATTACGTAGACGCAGATGGAGACTGAGATAGAAAAACCTGACGAAATCACGACGTTTACGAGTGTCAAATTTATTTATCAATCGTGTTCTGGTCGTTTACCTCCAGCGACGTCTATACGCACGTACAATGTCTGAACAGGGAAGTAAATATTGACCAGGTACAAACCAGACAGCTTCCATGACGAATCACGTCAATGGCCCTGGATACCAAGAGGACTGCAAAACGCCACCGAGGTCACCAAATCTGCTCCAACTGCATCGACTGGATCCGTTTAGGCCAATAAACTTGTGTAAATTTCACTCCACACATACGTAAATCCTGAGATCACGACCGGATGTCGTTAATTCAAAGCTCGGTCGTTGAGAAAAAATCGTGTACCGATACCGAAGCGTCGTCCAGGTGCAAGTAACGTGCCAGTGTCAATTACGCGTTATGTAACGTCAGCTACAATATAGATTCTTTAGGGTATTTATTGACAGAGTGAGTGTTTGACTCCTTGACCTCGAGATATTGATTTTAAAAAAAACATTGCAGGCAGGTTCTCACTTGGTCGAAAAGTGCCTACATGAAGCAGAAGAGAAAAAACTGTTATGTAATGATAATTTAGAATACAGAGGTGTACCGGAATGATGAATCGCAAATTTCTACGATTATTACAGACGTTGCTGTGCGAACTGGTCTAGTACGAAATACGTAGCATAATTTTGTCAACAATGGAATGACTTTTTTTCACGACCAAAGCACCGTTTATTGGGCCATCTCCGGTTCGTAGGAAACAGGTCGTGGTCGCGCGCTAACAGTGCATTTTATCTTCCGGATGCGAATATATAGCTTTGTGTGCATCGGTGTTCGTATTTCTTTCTTTCTTTCTTTTTCGAACTGGACGCCACCGGGACCAAATCGTGGAATTGACTCATCTATACAAATCGATCGATTTGCTAGTTGAAATATTTTTTCAATTTATTCGGCCCTGTTGTCTGTTTTTTGTTTTCTTTACGTCTTGTCTAGTTGTGACGTCAAAGCGATATGTTTTTTCCAACTTGACGTTGTTTTTCATTTGCATATTTTCTGACTATTTACACGATGTGACGTGAAGCACTGACGTTTAGATACCCCCTGTCGGATGGTATGGAAAAGTAAAGAAAACTTGAAAATGGATTTAATTCATTTGTTATTGACAGCTCGAACACGTTTGACGATTTTGAATGGGTGAAAAAACCGCTGTCAGGAGGCCATATCGGTCGAAGTGTTTCGTGAATCATAGATTTTCGCCGAGATGGTTCGAAAAATTGGTACGAGCGAGATGTTAAGATAGATGAAAAGTGATTTTTCAGGTTTTCTGGCTTTACTTTGACGTGAGATGGATTTCGATGAAGTCTTCTTGGTTCTCAGACCCCTTGAGGATTTTTTCTAGAAATTAATACTTCTGTTTGAAATGAAATTGATCTGAAAATTTTCTCATTTGGTGCTTTATAGGGGGAGGGGAGTTTTTGAATTTTTTTTGTGAGAAGAATGTGCTTGCTTGGCGTACAAAATGCTCGTTTCATCGACGGTTCAGCTTATTGTTTTTTTTTCAAGTTGTGCTAAATTTACCTTGATTTTGATTTTTTTGTCAATTTTCCTAAATTTGTCGATT
>JAAOIU010200530.1:1815-16039 GCA_018107765.1 Hypogeococcus pungens | reverse complement strand
GTTCAGTTCACGTTCACGAGGATGTGAACGCAATTCGCCTTCATTTGTAATATTTGTAAAAAATGAAAAATTCTTCGTAGTTTGTTTGAAAAAAGGATGTAACCTAAAATGAAAATAGTTTAATGATCCGTTCATACGTTCAATCACCCAAAAATTTGATCACGTTCAGTTCGCGTTCATCTCAAAGTGAACGCGTTCAGCTCACGTTCATGAAAAAAGGGCAAGTTCTCGAACTTTACAACATTAGCTTTACCGAAGTACTGAATAAAAAAATTAAAATTGTTGTAAAAAAAAAGTTGAAATACTTCATTATTTCGCTCACTCGAAAAATCGAATTTAAATGAGACACTTCGGGAGTTCAGTCTAACAGAGAAGCCATGCAAGATCTGATCGGTAACTGTACTTGCCTAATTATTGTTCTTGTTCCACAACAACTGATGTTTGATAAGTGATAAGGTGTTCTTGTTCAGTTGCTTGTTCAGTAGTTGTGTAGCTTTATTCGTTTTTCATTCGATAATTTTTGTACATGACTTCGTACTCTAGCGTTTAATTGCTCGAAACTCATCTAGTGTGTTCAGAAGTATATGTGACTCGATGTACAGTGCTTTGATTCGTTATTTTTTCTATTTTTGACTAAGAAATTCGTTTCTCATTTTAGACTCAATAATTAACTGATCAAACAACATGAAGTTGATAATTTTAAAATCTCCCGAAGAAGTAGCAAATTGGGCCGCAAAATTTGTCACCAAGAAAATCAACGATTTCAAGCCAGGTCCAGAGAAATATTTTGTACTCGGTTTACCAACAGGTAGAATTATGAATGTTTCATTTCAGTTAATGCTTAATTGAAGTGATTTTAATATCAAAAACATTTTAGGAAGTACCCCACTTGGAATGTACAAAAAACTAATAGAATTTTATAAAGCAGGAAAAGTGTCATTCAAGTACGTGAAAACGTTTAATATGGATGAATACGTAGGTAATGTGTTTTAGATTAGTGAAATAATCCGAATTATGTTTCATCACAGTCATTATTAGTAATTCATGTTTTTCTTTCTTTAGGATTGCCCAGAGAACATCCCGAAAGTTACCACTACTTCATGTGGCACCATTTTTTCAAACATATTGATATTCAACCTGTTAATGTTCATATATTGGACGGTAATGCTGAGTGTTTAGAAAAAGAATGCGTAGATTATGAGAGAAAAATCGTCGAAGCAGGCGGCATTCATCTTTTTATTGGTGGTAAGTGGCCTGAAATTCCGAAACTGTAAATGACTAACTGATCACCTGGTAAACTTCCAATGGTTTACAATATTGATTTAAAGGTATCGGCCCTGATGGACATATTGCTTTCAATGAACCTGGCTCATCGTTAGTATCTCGAACTCGGGTGAAAACGCTCGCTCAAGAAACTTTAGAAGCGAATGCTCGATTTTTTGATAATGATTTATCAAAAGTTCCTAAACGTGCCTTGACTGTAGGTGTTGGAACTGTTATGGATGCTAAAGAAGTAATTTTCATCTTGTCGAAAATACTTGTCATGTTTATGTATGGGTAAAGGTATAAGTACATTATGCATCAGTGATGAGTTATTAAATTTTAGGTGATGATCATTATTCTTGGTTCTCATAAAGCTTTTGCATTGTACAAAGCCATTGAAGAGGGAGTTAATCATATGTGGACAGTTTCAGCATTTCAACAACACCCCAGGACGATAATGGTGTGTGATGATGATGCCACTCTAGAATTGCGTGTCAAAACAGTCAAATATTTTAAAGTTAGATGATTTATATACTTCCTTAATGTTAGTTAAGAACCTAGGCTTATAGTTAATGTTGTTAAACTGGTTCTAATTCATTCAATTATTCATCGATTTTTTAAAGGATTTACATCAAGTTCATCTCAAATTGATTGAAGAAGACGGCGACTGTGATTCACATACGGAGTTTTAAACGATAATCCTCATATGATGAATATTACGTATATTCTCATATACTTTTATATACATATACATATTTCACGTGCGAAACATTGTAATAAGATCATTGTGCCTAATTGGGGACACTTTTTCCAATTTTCATAAAAAAGCAAAATTCAAACTATTCTTGTGAGAAAATGGTTTGATATTTTGAAACTTTTTATAGCTTAAATTAATCTACCAAGCTTCAAGTTCAAAATGACGCTTTAGTTTACTAATTCGAGTGCGAAATGGAGAACTTATCACCTGTCCCCCATTAGGAAAGCAGTGTCCTCATTTGTCCCGATTATAAATCAGGAAAACTTGAAATTATATTTTTTTAGTTCATTTCTGTTCGATTAAATTTCAAAATATGAAACATTTATATTTTTTTTCAAATTTTTGAAAAATCACAAGATGTCGAATCAAGTACGAAATTAGCCTCAAGGAATCAATTCGCCTTTTTTACTACTAATCAGAAATTATTTGAAATGATTAAGATTATAGTTATTCATGAGGGTTCCCATTGTTTAAATTTCACCCTCTGGTTAATTTCTTAGTATCACCCTAGTGTGGTTTTCAGAAGGTTTCCCCAATTAGGCACACTGACCTTATCTACATTACTTGTGTATTAAAATGTTTACCACCATTCTTTGTGTAATTTTCAAGAAATAATAAATGTTTATTGAATTCGTTGATATTTTTATAAGGTATCACATACTGATAGTGTGTGTACTAAAGTTGTAACGAGGGTACTTCTATTTTTTAATTACAAAATTTATAGTTCTTTATAATGCTTACATCATGTTTTTGAAGGAGAGGGAGAGAACATTAAGTGGATGAAGACACTTAAATTTTTGGCTTTTCTTTTCTTGCTGTAATAATATAAAATAAATAACAGTGACACTGCTATGTCGTTTCAGTTTGAGCCAAAAACGGTTGATCTGTTTAGCCACAGCTTTACGTTGTGAAACAAAAATACTAATTTTGGATGAAGCTACAACGTCAGAAAATTTATACCCAGGCGCTGTAATTCAGTCCACTATACAAAGTGAATTCTGGCATTGCACGGTTCTAACAATAGCTCGCAGAATACAGGTAGTTTTCAACAATGATAAGTAAGGGCATCTCTTTCTGAGTTTCTACACAAGTAATAGGACATCCGTTCGTATAATTGTTATGGGTACTTCAGTAAGTAATAGATAGGTAAGTATATAAGTCTAGCTAAATTAGTTTGTTTCCACTTTCAGGATCTTATATAGTTTTGGAGAATGGTTCAGTCGTAGAATTTGACATCACTGCAAATTTGATTCAAAGTGAAAATTCCATTTTTCATAAATTGGCCAAAATAGCTCAGTTGATTCAATCAATCTAAATTTAAAAATCATAATTTTTAATTTAATATCAGTTTTCATAGCGACAGGGCACTATGTGTACATATGTTTTACTATACTTAAATGAAATTTTTTGTTATGCTTATGAATCATCGCGGTTTTGATTCATGATAGGCAACTAATGTTAATTTATTCTCATTTTTATTGTTTACTAATTAAGGCAATCCGATTTACACCTTACAGTACCTTTACGCTTAAAATTATTTGAAACCTGTTAATGAGTCGTCATTTAGGTACTGTGCATTTTACACTTCAAACTAGACAAGTCATAATAATAAAAATAAATGAATTCGAATAGGATTTTTCATTATAACGGGAGCAAAAGCGCTATTTTACTCCCTCTTGGGAATCGCTCGAGTGCTCAAATCCGCGTTTTTCTCCCGCAATAAAGATAAATATCGTTCACAACTCGGAGAAAAAACGATTTCTGATTCATTTGTGGTCGAAAACTATTCTTTGATATTGGTATCTACCTACTTTCATAAGCAAAAAAGCTCATAGCTCAGAAAATGGATGTGGAAATTGGAATAGAAAGACTTTTTTACATAAAGCAAAAACGAAAAAAAAAAAAACAGATTTGAACGGAAATGTTGAAACTAATGAACATACTTACTTAGTCAAATGAAATTAGAAGGAGGCTTACATGCATTTCTGATTTCGCGATATTTTGCATTTATTTAAATAATATTTTGCTTGAATGAAGAAGAGAAAGATGCGACTGAAATTGAAGAATGTGCATAATATTTGTTAGCAGCGCGCATTGCGAATAAAATGAGAAAGTCCGCTGTCGTCGTCCGTCTTCGAAGTCGCATCGAATTCCAAATCGGTTCTTTCGCTCTCTCGCTTGGTAGGTAAAAAAGAGTAGGACAAAAAGATCAATCAAATACACTCACGTGGCTGAAATATAAAAATAAAACAAACAAACAAAAATGTTCTGCATTTCGCTTCGGTGATAATACTCTACTTTATTATCAAAAAAAGATCTAATTACAAGTGAACAGTTGAATATTAATCAACGAAATGTTCGATAATCAACACCATTGCTCTCATTAATATGTTAAATATGTGTTTGATGTATTGATTGAAACATCGTATAGTAAGTGAGTATTTTCTTCTCATTCCGTACTATTAGTAATATGAATGTACAGTTTAAGAAGGGGAATTTGAAACCTTGACAAACCCAGACAAACTGGTTTATGTTTATAAAATTACACAATTTTTTTGAGTCAACGTTACCAAGTAATCTTGAAAATTTCTCATTCGGAAAGTGTTTTTCTCATTTCAAAAAAAAGTTTTAATCGAGTGTTTTTATAATGGAAGTTACTAAATTGGACAAAGAAGAACTACAATACGAATTGAAAATCCGCGGATTCGAAGGAATACAAGATGCCGATCAAATGAGAGTTCTACTGCGCGGTTTATTGAAATCGGGTGACAATTATTTTGAACATTATGTTGTTTTAAACGCCAAATCGGAAATCGACACTTGTGTTATTCAAATTCGAAAACTTCAAGAACTTATTGATGGTATCAGTGGCAGTAAAATGGACGAAAGTTACAGAAGAGCTGACACCAAACTGTGTCATTTACTCGGACGTATAGATAGGATTACTACGGATGATGAAAAGTTGCTTAAAACGCGATCTCTTCTTCTCAAAACAATTTTACATCTAATGACTAAAATGGAATCTAAAGTTAACACTTTTCCGGACCCTTTGAAGACAGCATGTTCTAATATCGTTCCTGGTAGTTTATTCAATTTGAAATTTACTATTACGTATGCTTACTAACTTACAGACTTACTAATATGCTCTTCATGTAATTATATCTTCAAAATGAAGTTAGACGCAAAGTAATGCATTTTAATATTTGATTTCGTAATTTTTTTTTCAGTCACCAGAACATTAACGGTTACGAAAAGTAAGATGCCCAACACCACAATCGAAAATTTAAACTCTCATTCTCATTCGAAAAATGGCGATGATGACCCTGGAGAGGTTAATTTTACATTTCATTGTTTTTTCAACAACGTATCAAATACATACTTACTTGTAACAATCTGTGTTTTGTATCTTTGTTTTACTTAAAGGCGGTATTTTGTCATCAAGCAGTGGCTTTAAAAGTGGTCAATCCCGATAACAGTACTTCATTGAAACAAGGCATTCTCACCATTGTGCAATACGTACGTATTGAAACTCAACGTTCTAGTCAGTGGAAATTACTATGAATAAAAAAAATGCTGAATGTATTATTCGTGCAGAGAACTGGCAAATGGATCGAATGGAGGTCTGACGAATCGTCATTCAAATTGGAGAATACTGATGCTGAATGGGATATAGTAGATGCAGTTAGAAGAAGAACGTGTTCGACCAGCAGTAAATAGAGTTTTAGAGAAGTTATTACAAATCATTAAAGTTTTACTAATGAAGTTAACTTTTCAGGTAATGTTGATAATTGTTCGCTCGTCCCGACGATTCGTATTCGTATCGCGAATCTACGAAGTTACAAAGTCAAAGAACACGGAACTCAAATATCATTAATTGATTCGAATAACGAACGTTACTCGTTCGTATTTCAAGCAGATAATAGCGATGGTTTTGTACACCTCCTGCGTGGATTTTTAAATACCCGGCGGTATGATGTCATTATTACGTTTTTTATCAGTTCGTAATCAATCATATTTTTTTCTCGTTCTAAAATTATCAATGTTTGTAAATGTGTAATGCATGAACAGTGTTAGTTTGTATATTAAAATATGATGTGTAATTCCAGTGCTGGTCGATCAAAAACTACTTTTATTGTAGTCGGGGAGCGAAAAGAAGTTAAGTCGTTGAAAACATTTGATGACGTGAGTTTATATCCTCATAATCCTGACCAAAAAGAAACCTATGTGTGGAATTTCGTCAGAAATTTACAAAGCAGGCCATACGAAACGACTTTACAGACTTTTTCCAAACTGAGTGAAATGATTTGTGAGTACTTGAAGTGAACAATGCTATATTGTGATTAATACACGTATTTAATCAAATTATTTTACTTTAGTGTTTAAAGAATCCGAAGAAAGACCAGATGAAGTTGTTAACTTGCTCACCGAAAGTTTACACGACGTCGATGAAAGCAACAAGACTCCAGAATCGAGTTTTACAATGGTTGATTCTGAAAAAATCACTCTCGGTCGTAGACCATGCTGTACCCGGCAAAAACCGCTAAATATTCAACAATGGACATCATTTTTAGATACAGAAGGCAGAATCAGCAATCCAGATGCGATTAAGTTCATAATTTTTAAGGGAGTAAGTTACAAGATAATTGAAATGTCGCTTGTATTATATTATTTTTCTGCTTCTTTTGATAAATTATCATCTTCAGGGTATCGAACCGCCTCTAAGACAAAAAGTATGGAAGTATTTATTGAAATTCTATCCGTGGAATTATACTTCAGCGGAATGTGATCAGCTTCACAAAGAAAAAATGAACGAATATCTTATTATGAAAAGACAATGGCAAACTATGACACCTGGTCAAGAGGAACGTTTCTCAGGATACAAGGAAAGAAAAAGTTTGATTGGTGAGATAATATAATTTGCGTCGATGAGCAAACACTTCCATTATAAGTGGAGGAAAAAATTGATCTATTGTGTTTATATCAATTGTTATCATTACAGAAAAAGATGTAAATAGAACCGATCGTACTATGCCCTTTTATGCCGGAGAAAACAATCCCAATTTGACTATATTATCAGATATTTTAATGACATACGTTATGTACAATTTCGATATCGGCTATGTTCAAGGCATGAGTGATTTATTATCGCCCATACTATGTCTAATGAAAAACGAAGTTGATGCATTTTGGTGTTTTGTTGGTTTTATGGAAAGAGTTGTAAGTTTCTGGAAAAAAATTAAAAAAAAAAAAAATACAAAAATGCATATAAGAAATAAGCATTAAATTTGACGTGTATTATTTATTTGGTTTTAGGTTAACAATTTCGATCTGGATCAAGCCGGAATGAAGAAACAGCTGAACGAAGTGTACCATATATTGCAATTGATAGCGCCAGACCTTGCCACTCACCTACACACATTCGAATCAAATAATATGTTCTTTTGTTTTCGATGGTTGTTGGTGCTGTTCAAAAGAGAATTTCCTTTGGAGGATATTATGGTGTTGTGGGAGGTAAGAAACAGAAAAAATTGTCTGTAAAGAGTACCGTCGTTCAAGATGAAATTAAGAAAATTCTTATTGATTTTACGCAATTTCCAGGTGTTGTGGACGGATTTACCTTGTCCGAATTTCCATTTATTGATTGGAGCATGCATTTTAGAAATGGAAAAACAACAGCTGATGAAGCCCGGTAATGGATTCACAGAAATTCTGAAAGTAAACTTCTTTCGATTTCATTTTTTAATGTATCAACGAACAATTTCTCTCTTCCGTTGGATTTTAATTGTAATTGTCGCTTTTGAATTATTCTTACAGTACGTCAACGAACTTTCAATGAGAATGAAATTGGACGAAATTTTCACTCAAGCAGAAGGTATTTATTATCAATTAAAAGACGCCGGGGATAAAGTACCCTTAGACATAAGACGTATCATTGGATTAGCTGGACCTGAAGAAAATGATTCTGATAATAGCGATGAGGAAGCAGTAACTTTCAATCCTAATAATTCGTCAACTACTAAAAATTCGGATGACAACGATTCTTTAGCTGACGATATGGAGCGAGTCTCCTTTACTAACGAAATAGGGTTTGAAGGGATCGAAAGAGACATGGCATTGAATTATTATTAATTATTACATTTTCAAGTAATCATGATTTGTGATTTTTCTAAGCAATCTTATTTTTTTATTCGAAGACTTCTTTTTACGTTTTATATTTTTAAAAAAAGTTAATTTGTTTAAATTTCAGATCATTATGCTGACCGATATGTTAAATTGACTTACTTACTCAGTATTTTATCTAATTGAAAATACAAATTGTGATCAAGTTCATAACATCAGATGGTATAGTTACTAGAAGTGTTTTTCTTACTCACTGATGTTTAATTATATTTTTTTTACTCTGATAAAAATAATAAATTTCATGCTCAAAGTGAGTGGATACTTCNGGATATGCCAAAGTTGATCGTTAATGTGATAAACTATGATTTAATGCCTATACCTAGGACTTGTAATTTTTATTATTATGTAAAAATTTAAAGAGAATAAGTTTTATAATGGTATTTTTGCAGTCTTAGCTTCTTGTAAAAAATTCAAATTAACACAATAATTTTGTAACCTGGTATTTTAAGAGAGGTACATATTATACTCCTCCCATGTAAATATATGTAGAAAAAATTATGGCGATTGTTTGCAATTTGCATTAAATCATAATCATACAAGGTTTTGGTTTTGAAGAATAATTAAATATACCGGTTTATGTGACTATTGTTTATATGTAATAAAAAGTATGTATTTTTCTATTTTTAAATAAAATAGTACCACTGGTTCGTTGAAAAAAAGTACTATAAAATTTCAGATAGTAAAATTTGCGCATGCGAAATTATTATGCAAAAAAATGTTTTAAAAAAAGACAACTGCGTGTACAATATTGCTTTATCTGCTGCATATAGAGCTGGCTTCTAAATTTAGAGCAATTATTAACTCTGACCTGCCTTCTGTCGTTGTAGACTTAGTCGACTTCACAAGCTGTGAATAAATCTGTAAGATTACGATCGTGTACATCTCGTGTTTTTCGCCGGGTGGATTGTTCGACGGTTCCGAGATTTCGTCGGAGGTGTTCTCAAGTGCGCGCAAACGTGATTTTTTTTACAGAAAGTTTAGTAGTTTATATAGTTCTTTGCAGTGGTGTCAAAGTGACCATGGAAAGATACGTATTATTTTCAGGTATCTACCTAAAAAACTTTAGGTCAAATAATACTGATTTTCTACAAATTACGAAACAAAATATCGCATTTATCGAAATAACATCTTGTTTCGAGCATAATGTTTTTTTTATTGAAAAAAAATCAATAATTCATATTTTAGGTATCTCCTCAATCGTGTTTTAAAACCTGAATGATTAGCTATAAAAACGAAATTACGAAGTGTTTACTGACCACCCGAGATGGTTCATCGGTTAAAGGATTTGATGAACGAATCCAAAATGCTTCTTATTTCTTACATTAATTATTCTTCATCGCCTTTATCATTTAAAGGTTTCCAAAAAATTTTCAAAAAATTGTACGCGTGAAATCAGGAAGAGTTTAATATTTCACTCCTCTTTCTTGAAAATGTTGACGTTTTCAACAATCCGCGAATCTTAGGCAACCTAGGAAAGGGAACAAATAAATAGGTATTCAAAAAATAGAACATTGATGAATTAGTGTCAGATACGAATAAACTGAATAAATTTTCAACGTCCATAAAACAAATTTTAATTTCAGTTTGGAAACAAAATTACAAAATTAATTTAAAAAAATAATTTTATCTGTAATTCTGAATTACTTCCATATATTTTATAAAAAAATCGTACGATAGTAAAAGATAGCTGTGCATAAGATAGGAAGCAATACTTTTACATTGATACGTGTTTAAGTAGGTACTTACAGTGTTTAAAGGAGAGCGTTTAAACAATATAACATCTGTAGACTACGTTTATAAAAGAAAGGGTTCACTCTTTGCCTAGTTATTATTAGTTTAGTAAAAGCTGAAACCAAAACAATTCATTTTCCGCAAATTGTTTTAATAGTGACATTTATATCGACAGCCGGTAATCTGAATTTCAACGAGAATGTAAAATGTGCAACTTGATCAAAGAGAACATACAAACAACTCGATCACAAATTATTTTATTTTGCTTTTTGGTTGAATTTACTATTCGCTTTTTTCATGAACGATATCATGCAATTCAGTCTTGTTTCTGATTACAGATTAGAATGGCTGTAAATTTGTAAACCACCAATGTCTTGGCAACCTCCAAATTATCCTAAAGGATGGGGGAAACCGCCTCCTCATACTCCGTCGCCTGTACCATTCCGTCAAATGTATACGCCATCACCTCCTCATATTACATCCTCTAAGCAATACCTTGTCGGCTCACCGTGCATGTCTCCAACAAGCAGTTCAGCGTCATCCTCAAGATTACCACCTCCTTATATTCCTTGTCCCAAACCCACTCGACCTTTGACGATTTCCCCATTAGCCATGCCGGTATATCTGCCGGATCAGCATGTAAGTACGAAGCAGAAACTCGATACATACAAATGAAAACATTCATTCTTAATTTCAAAGATGTGACAATGAAGATTTTTTTTTCATTTTTAGGGTGGTCCATCTCACATTAATCCTACGCAAAATTATTTATATCAAGATAGCCACATGCCAACCAGTATTTACTTAGAGCCACTTAGTTCGATGTTGTGCGAAAATTCCTATAATGACCAAAATGATGGCAGATCAACTGCGGAGATTATCGCTAATCAATCTCAAGATTACGTTGATGAAAAATTGGCAGAGTATCAAGCAACGATATTCCAGTTGCAAGGTACCGCGTATGCATGTAGTAGAACACGCAAATAACTAACAACATCCCGCTATTTGTTTCGTTTCATGGTTTTTGTTTTGCTTATCATCGTAACTCAAACTCAGTAAATTCTATTAATAATTATTGCGGAGGTAACATCGCTCCAGTAAGTACAGTTGAGTAAAAAGGAGTAAAGTTCTGTAGTAGAAGCAAGATGTAACTATATATACGGATGCAAGGGATTTAATAAGGTCAATCCGATTCCGATCTAGGTAATTGAAAATGAGAACATCGGCTAATTAAAAACATCTCAATTAAATGTTGAAATTTTGAAAACCGACTAAAATAATAAACCAATAGAAAAAAAAACTGTTCGGGGTATGGTTATCCCACTTTTTTGATGCCAAATTACAGCTGAAGGAATGGCCTTTCTATTGAATAAATTTTCAAACATTTTATGAACCATCAAAAATTGATTTCTCTAAATTTTTTAAGCGTTTTTCCAATTACCTTGGTTGACCGTATATCATTTATATAGAACGATAGATAAGAAAGTATCTTAGGTACATAGACCTACTATGTTGTTGGAACTCAGCTGCAACATGTTTAAACCTAGTTTTCAAATTTTCGATTCATCTATTCTTATTACTTCATTAATACCTTACTTACACTTTCTTTTAGTTACCTGTAGGCGTCTAATTGTTGAAAATTACTCCTGAGTGGGTATTGGTATTGCTGGCTCAGGAGCAGATTGTGGCTTATGGATCAAGAAAATAATACTGTCGATCAGGGTAAAAAATTTTGATCGGTAGCCAGAAACAGCACCTATTCGGGGACGGCTCAGCTAACCTGAACGAAATGGGTTTTCTTATTTTTAAACAGGGTTGTGAGAGCGATGAAAGTTGCACTCCCACTTCCGCGCTCACTCTCCAAGGCTCTGGGAGTACTCGTGCTTTTCACTCTCTCACTCCTGCTCCCGCTCCCACTCTCGCTCTTGAACTGGAAGTGATACATAAAGTGCATGGTTGAATAAAAAAATGAAATTAACTAAAATTTTTTCTTAAAAACAAGGTATAAATTTACATACAGTTTGATAACGCACATCACCTCTCTTCACGAATTGTCAGTTGTCATTTTATTCGTGTTTCTGTTAACTGAAGTTCGCTTTCGCTCAATTTTCAAAAAAATGTTGCATTGGAGAATTTCAATTTTTGAAAAAATTTCTAGTTTTGAAATAAATTTCAATTTTTAGAAAAAGTTAACAATTTTAGTGGTGTTTTGATTTTAAACAAATTTGCAATATTTTAAAAAGTTTTTATCTTTAAGAAATCTTCAGTATTCAAAAAATTGATTTTTTTTTTAAATTGCAATTTCCGAAAAAATGTTATTTTCCTGTTAATTTTTCAATAATTTTCAATTTTTATATAAAAATAATTTCCCTATTTTCAAAAAATTATAAAATTGTTGAAAAAATCTTTCTTTAAAATTTTTTTAAATTTCAGGTTTTAAAAAATTTTAATTTATCAAAATTTGCCGATTTGTTAAAATTTGTCAAATTCGTCGTTTCTTAAATTTTGTCCGTTTTTTGAATTTTTTTTGAGAATTTAAATTTTTAAAAAATTGGAAATTCTACTAGAATTAAAAATTTTGTGAAAATTGAATATTTTCAAACAATACAACTTTTTAAAATTTGATAATTGTTAGTTTTTGAAACTTCGAGGAAAATTAGGTAATCTCGAGGAAACTAATATTTCCAAGTAATTACAAAAATTTTAATTTCAGTTCCAATTTTGAATTTGTGGCTTCGTGCATAAAGAAATTACAAAGTATTCCAAAAAAATCCTTTCCGATTCGGATTCATTTAAAGAAAGATCATTTTTGAGAACCTGATTATTTTTTCAGACGAATCGTGAAAAAAGAATTGGATTTTTCAAAATCCGGAATCACCTCATCTCTGCTTTTTATTCACACTTTTGTTGGCTTAGCCTATATACTGTGCCGTGGGGGTGTTAAGATTTTGTTAATACGAGTTTTTTTTCAATGTAGCAGCCCTGGCTCGCTCTCACAACTTTTTATATTTAAAAAAAAAAATCAAAAATGACTAAATGAGCCAAATTCTGCGAGGTTTTGACGGTCTACATAAATATTTCGAACACTTTTCTTTGATAAAATACGTCACTCTTGGTTTCATTTCAGTGGTAAGGCGTTCAAGGTCATGTTTTGTTGTTATAATTTCACTTTCTCTTTCAAATTCGATAACAAGGCAACTCAAGCCACAACCGGGGTTTTCGAAATTTCTGTCATATGGAATTTTTAATTAATTTTGTGCTACATTTGAAATATGATTATAAACGCATTGAACCGTTAAAAACTTTTTCCAAATAAATGTATTGACAAAGTAACGTATCTTATCGAGTACTGTACAATGTAATCTTTACAAGTTATTCAAGATGCTAATCTCAACTTGTGTTTTTGTTTCCTTTTCCTCATCATTATTGAATGAAGTTTATTATTTGTTATCCTTTTAAGGATAAAATAACCTCTTGAAAATGGAAAATGGCTTCCGTACTGAAATTATGAAGCGAATCTATCAAAATTCTCACTATCTCGTTCATGTTTGAATGGTAAGCTCACACACATTATGTTAGATTTTAGATGTATCAATAAACTCAAAACTGCTCCTCAAGATTTTTTTTTGATTCACATGACATGAAGACTGTATTGTAATAAGTGGTAAATTTCGTTTTCTGAATATTGCAAAAATCAGCAATAGTCGTTTGTCTTAGCTAGAGAGGGTTTGATACTATTATTAATCTCAATTTTTAGTAGGTCAGTAATTTAACGAGTGTAATAAATAAAAAGTATGAAGTGAAATAGTCGACTGATATGAAGCTTTTGGTTTTAATCGGTCTATTCGTGTAGAATAACCCAAATTATTTTACATTATTCTACGTGTGTAAAATTGTCAGTGATATAGAGTAATGATGATACGTGATGTAAACTGGGTTGTTCCGTGAAATAATGTAAACTATTCTACCGTAAAATAATGCGTAGAATAATGTAAAATAATTTGTGTAGAATAACCCAAGTTATTTTACATTATTCTACATTTGTAAAATTTCGTCAACCATGTAGAATAACGATGATATGTGATGTAACTTTGTGATGTAACTTCTTTTAAATTTCAAATTTCAATTTTTTAACTTCAAATTGAATTTTTTTTAGATAAATAATTGAAAATTAGGAACAAAAATAACCAAGATTTAAAAAAAAAATAATTTAAAAAAGAGAGAGAGCCTCGCTGTCAGCATTAATATTGAATAATTCTACGTTTTACAGTAATTTTACACCACTTTACATTA
>JAAOIU010199802.1:0-14217 GCA_018107765.1 Hypogeococcus pungens | reverse complement strand
GATTTGCTTTTTTTTGTATTTTTGTTGACAGCATTTTTTACCATTTCGTCAATTTTTAAACAACTTTTTCGGCTTTTTGAGTTTTTGAAGGTTGAACAGAATTTTTTAGTGAATAGAACTGAGTGGTGACGTGAACGTATTTGAGCGCTGAGCGTTGTTGCGCTCATATGAAATTTGCGCTCCGCTCACGCTCGCGCTCACTCAAAAATCCTTGAGCGTTCGTGAGCGCGCGCTCATGAGCGCTGAACGGCCCATCACTGCATTCATCCATAGGATTCAGGATTCGTGGCGCCGTCGCCTATCACGTGATGACGCCAGACTTGGCAGGGCAGCCCTACATATATAAACACCAAATATGTCTTCGCCATTCCCAATGCTCATACACGCGGTGAAAAAGTTAACAACTTCAAGCTTCTCCGGAGCAATTCGTATCACTTCGGATTTTGTCGTTTTACTTGCAAAAAAAGAAAGAAAATGAATCTACGTGTTTTTTCGGTGAAAATAGGATTTTTTGTATCTGAATCTTCTAATGTTTCAGTACAACTTTGAACTCTTCACGATTGTAAAAAGGTATCAAATTTCAATGAAAAATGATGGTACGAGTGTTATAAACTTACTAGTCTGGAGTGTGTGGTGTGCGCGATTTGTTTTCGTGCACAGCTCTCTCTATGAAAAGTGAAAACAAATTTTAAATATTGTTGAGTTATTATCAAACTGTGAAATTTAATGATTTATTATTATTTTTTCGTTTGAATGTTTCATCGGCATTTTATAAAATATATTTTATTCGTTGACGTAATTTAACACAAGTTTTCCATGTTGTTGGAATTATTTTGACGCAATTTACGATCTGCTTTGGAATTTTGGTGATATGCGCCAATATGTACTTTGAAGAATCAATTAAAAATGCTTCCGTAAAATTGCCATCTTTAGTCAAGTAAGCACCTTAATCTCGTTCATTTTCATGAAAATTCTTTCTCTACCATGAAGATAACGACCAAGCATCTGTTATCGATTGATGTTACCTAAATTTTGGCTATTCTTCCGTGTTTAACAGTGAATCAGAATGGTAGACTTTCAAGAGGACAATTTTGAACAAAAATTACTCTCCCTCAAAGATACTCAAGAAAGCATTCAAGCTTTATCTATTTGGTGCTTGAAACATCAATCACATCACAAAAAAGTTGTTGGGTGCTGGCTACATGTGTTGAAAAAAGGTACGGTGTGTTTTATCATTTTGCAAAAGTTTTTTACTTTAAAAGATTATGGCATGTTCACTTTCTTTCTACAGTTAAAGTTGAGCAAAGAGTTACCCTATTTTATTTGGCCAATGATGTCATTCAATATAGCAAACGAAAAGGATTTCCTTTCGTGGAAAGCTGGGCTACCGCATTACAAAAAGCTACAACACTGGTTCGGTAAGTAAAACTTGATTCTTCGACTTCGTGTTTAATTTTTAAAACGATTATTGCTGATTTTAATATTTGTTCAGAGATGATAAAGTAAAACACAAGATCTTAAGATTGTTTAAAATATGGGATGAACGAAACATCTACGATGAAACGTTTTTGGCCGATTTGTCGGGCTTGCTTACCGCTCATACCAAAAAATCCAGTCAGCCGTCTACCGTTGATCTTATCTCTGAATTTCAAGTAAGAATAATGTTTTTCAAAGTAAATTTTTGTGAATATGAGTGTTTCATCCGAATGTATTTTCAGCCGTCAATACTATTTTCAAAAATCAGAAAGTGTAAAGTGTTAGAAGATGACACCGACTGGAAATTGAAAAGGGTCAAGGAAAGTAATATCCCAATGTCAGATCTCGATGCGTTGCAAATTGCCGTCAAAGGTGACCATTGCATACAAAAATGATTCAAAATTTTGAGTATGTATTTCAAGTAAAAATGATTTCAGACAGAAGAAACGGCGATGACCTGTTACAAGATATCGATGACGGACTGGTGAAACTAGAAGCATATACAAAAGCTTTAGAACTCGAAATTAAGGAACGCATCGAAGTGATCAATGTGTTAGAAGTGAGCGAGCAATTTTATGAAACTCAACGAGGCGAAGCCAAAGTAGTCTGTAATGTGAGTGCTTATTTTATATGTACATAATTTCCTTCCCTGTATTTTCGTTCAAACTGTAATTATGAATGTTATGCAGGCTTATCGCAATTTCGGGAACAGAATAAAATCTTTGAAAAGGAAGTTAGATGAACTGTTACCGACGTTATCAAGTCCAGTGCCTTCACCAGACATCAATGCACCTTCACCTTCTTCCGGCTCTGATATAGAAATACCAGAAGAGAATAAAACTGGTACGGCTACTATGCACATAGTATTACTTGAGAAATTTATTCAGAACGTTGAACAAATTTTTCATTTTCAGTGTACGATTCCGAAAAATCGTTTATCGGAACGGATTTCGTTACAGCGATGAGTAATGCGAATGAAAAGCAATACCAATATCATAGAAGTGGTATGGATCAAAGCTATAACATAGAGTCAGATCAGAGTCAGTACAGTGTTCACTCTTTACCCAGTTACGATAATTATCAGCAGTCTAGGGATATGTCGATGCCATTACAAGATTATTATCCGGTCAGTTGACTTTACTATGTTTTGTCTGTTAGAACTATTCTCAAAAGTAAGTTACGAGAACAAAAAGTAATCACTTTTTGCTTATGTATGTCTGCAGAGTGGTTCTTGTCATAATATGTTGGAAAATTCGACAAATGTTGAAAAACATTTCAGTACTGATCCTTTCTCATATCGACCAGAAAATATGCACGGTTTCGAACAGGTGAATAACGTCTTGTCTTTCATAAATAGAGCTTTGTTTTTCGTGAATGAAATTCGCTAAAAGTAATAGAATAAATATTGGAGTGTTTTCACGTTATGTAATTTTTCCAATCTAGAAATTTCAGTTGTTGACGTATTAGAGAGTCAACCGGTAATGAGTTCTCCAGGCTATACTTTTGAAGCATTTTTATGAAGTTTCATTTATTTATCACACATTTTTGATAATTTTAGTGTTACGATATGTTGATACGATTGAATCGCCCTATGGACCATAAACGCATTGATTGATTAACTAGCTTGTATTTATTCGTAGGGCAACCCGATTGAAGTGATCAATTCGAGTACAGCAGACAATCACGATTTCAGCGTGGGTCAGTTCTTACAAAATCTAATGACGAATAACCCCGTTCCAGCACCGGTACCACCAGCCGCATCTAAAATCCCAGGGTTGGAGTCACCAACTTCGAATTCACGCGAAGTATTTAGTTTTATTGAATCTAAAGTCAAAGAAGATAACGTCCCTTTGTGGAATGATAAACCATTAACGAAATATCAGAGTTGGCCGTCTCCCGATATATCGTGGAATCCTACACAAGAAACGCCTGTATCGCCACCTGTGTTCGAACAAGAAAGTTACACGCATCCTGTAGAGTATGTCGATACAAACCATTCTAATCCGTTCGGTACAGATCAAAGAGGAATTGACGTAGATCATCGGATGTTGAATATGAAAGGACCTCCGATGGGACAACGATTCGAAGGCGGCCAAATTGCTACCATACCGTTACCAAAGCACGATGTCGATGATCGTTTACCTTTGAAAAATTCGTTTGCTAATCGTAATCTTATTTCGTTGACGGAATCGCCATCCGTGAATGATAACTGGAAGCCTGATCCTGATTTCCGAGGTATACCGATGCCGCCAACGCCACCTTGTATCGGCGAAGGAGGCAGAATTTCGAAAACTCCTCAGGACAACATCGAAAGTGTCGACATGGAAATGAGTGATGACGAAGAAGGAAAGCACGAAGATAAAAAGAACGAATCAGCCTCGTCAAATCGACATAGAAAAGGACTCGTTAGGGAAGACGACCATCTGAACAAACCACCGCAGCAGCTGCAACCTCCCCCCAATCCTTGGGATTTATTAAATATTCCGCTAGACGGCGATGATAATTTGAAACCATCCAAAGATAATTTTCTACCAAATTCTGGGCCGATGATACCGCCGCCTGGTCCGGATTTCAGTCAGTTTCCCGTGCCGCCTAATCCGCGCGCTATGAAACCATTCCCTGACATGCGTTTCGCTCCACCTCCACTACCCTTGATGAGATTATCTACCGCTGATCCAAACATGTTCAGACCAAGGATGGATTTTCCTAGATTACCTAATCTCGCTAACGGTTTCAACGGACCATTTAATTTTATTCGCAACGGTCCACCTATGTTGTTCCCGCCAAGTGGTCCGAGTAATATGACGCGAACTCCTACCAAAGAATTTCCGCCCCTGCAGTCATTTAATAATGATAACAACTTTGTGAATAAACCGAAAGAATACCCTCTTAATATGAATCCTCGAGACGGGCGCTTTCATTCAAGACAATTTGAAGAACAGCAAGACTTCCCTTCAAAAATTCCTACAAAACCCGTTCGCAGCAATTTAAAAGAGATATCTTTATCGGATGTTTTAGAGAGAACTATGAACAGTGCCGGTGAACCTAAAAACGAAGCCGAAAATACATCCACTGAAAACGAAACTACGAATGCCGACGAAGATGAAAAAGATCAGAACGACAATCTTGACTTATTTGCCGAAGATATCACTTCAAACGCTAATGATGCTACACACGATGACGGCGATGATTTGTACAATAATATCATTGAAGAGACGGACGAATCTTTGAACGGTGCAAATAATAATAAAACACACATCGGTGAACAAAGATATAATGCCGCATCTGAAGAGATGTTATCCAAAGATCCAAATTTTATACAGAATAATAATTCAGGTGAAGATTTTCCCAACAATGACAACGCACCGAAGCTCAAGGCTCCATTTCAAGCTACCGTTCCCAAACTTCCAAAACCCATAATGGCACCTCCTAGTCTAATGGATGATTGTAATAACGAAGAAAGTAACCCTTGGCCCTTGATGCCTGTCATTGATTTATCTCATGAAAACCACTCCACGATTCCGGAATTCGATCCCAATACCACAGATTTCGATCCGAACGACGATCGATTCAATCCGTTAGCCTTCCTTAAACCAAATGGCTCTGCTGATTTCAGGCCAAAATTTAATCGAGGTGCCAGTAGTATGAATAACGACTTCAGACCGCGTATGTTTCACAGTAATAATTTGCGAGATGGGCGATTTTCTGGTTCGGCATCGTCTATGGGACCTCGTAAATTTTTCAGCTCCTCACCAAGGCAAGATTTCAGACCTCGAGCTAACGTGAATTTGAATCAAGACTTCAGACCTCAAGAGTACAGGCCAAGAATGAATATGACACCGAATGCAGAGTTCCGACCTCGGTTAGCTTCTACTCCCAACCTAGACTTCAGAACTGCTAACCCAGATCAAATGCGTAGAATGCCAAGGCCGCCAGTATTTTCGAGGTCTCCTGGTGCTGCTAATGTAAGGGGAAATTTCCAAAATTCTCCGAGAATGTTTAAAGGCGGACGACCATTTCGAAGAGGTTGGTGAATTTTTTTGTGTAAAATATCATTTTTGTTTTGTTTATTTAAAGCGACTTTTAATCGTAAGTTTTACGAAATGTCGCCATTATCTTAAGCACTTTTTTTTGAAAAATTTTTTATAATCATTTTTTTTTTTTGATTCTCATCTCCGTTTACGTTTCTAAACGTAATTTTAGATTTTGATTTTATCGTCTTGTTTATCAAAAAAAAATACGTTCATGTATTAGAGACTTTGTAGAACTTGAAGACCTGTTCTTTTTCAATATCTTATCAGTCAACTTCCTCAACGATTAATTAATTAGGTGCGATGTGTTTGTAAAATTATTTCCTATTTACACTTTTTCTTCTGGAACTTGAAACGGACATTGTTTCTGAATCGAGGGGTAATTGTGCCTTTTTTTTCTGTAAAAAGTGTATAATATCATGCGAAATTTTTTACCGCTTGAATTTATTTTATATTTTATATTCACGAACAAAATTGAGGCTTTCGGTCGTTTTATAAGATGTTCAAAAAGTATATATATAGATCAGGCATGAAGCATGACTTGTTGATATACTTAGAAATCAAAAAAGTTATTCAAGTTCAAATTGGCAGCTTTTATTAATTTCTTTACATGAATAAAAGTCGTGTAGCCGGAAATAAAATCTTTTCTACAGATAAAATTGATGGATTTTTTCATGCGTCTTGAACGTAATGAATGTTAAACAGTTGACATAATTTATTGTGTGTTTGTAAAAATAACTATAAGGATTATTACAGTGTTTTAAGTTGCGTTACGAATTGTTAATTATGGTATTTGAAGATGAAATTAGTTTATTGTATTACCATCTAACTTAGTACTTTTTTTCGATTGCGCGAAAAACTTAGGAATTCAAAATGTTAATTTCTTCGAGTCACCCTGTAAAAAAACATGTTTTTGATTTTGAAGATGAATTTGTTATTTTCCATCATAATAATAATATAAAAAGTCGTTTCGTTTATGGTAAGAAATGAAACTGCTGTTATGGTAGTGGTTATTCATCACGAGGACAGGTAAAGTGAGATGGGTGTTAATGATTATAATGACTTGAATGTGGAATCACACTAATGTGATTTTCAATGTCAATTTACGGATTTTAAATGGAGTTGAAATTTTTTGAATCACATTTCGGTTTTGACTTTTTCTGAAGTACTTTTTTCAAAATTGTAAACAATCTATCGCTTTTTACGCATTACTGAAGGAAGAATAATTTAGCCCTGTATTTCGGTGTTAGGTTAATGTATTCTCAAAATCAAAGTATGACAGTTATTTAAAATTTTTTACAGAAACAAAGTTTTTGCGATTTAATATTAGAAAAAAAATGAAACAATCTAAATTAAACTTTTATATCAAATTGCAATATTGTATTAATGAAACATAAAACTTCGAATTAAAAAAAATATATGCATAAAGAGGGGCTTAGACGATCCAGTTATATTGACAAACTCGGCAGTTTGTCAATATGACTTGATCGTGTGAACGTGGCACATACCATTGACTTTTGATAGAGAAGCTTAACTAGCCAATTATGTTGGATTTATGAAATTCTGGCATGTTCAGAAATTTTCGCGAATTTGATCAAACTTGTAGCATTTGCGCTTGCGCACAAACTTCTAATAAAAAGTTTAATGAGATTTGACAAGCTTACTTGATCGTTGATCGTCTAAACCTCGCTTAAAATGTGAAATTCGAATTTCAAGAAAGGAGGAGTGGGGGAGTAGAAGTAGAATAAGCAAACAGTTGGTAGGTTCAGAATGAGTTTTTTCTTGCTCTAGCGTTGAAATTTGTAGGTAACTGCAAGAGATTGCTTGGTGAAAAGAACTCTAATGCCAAAATTTAATTTTATGTAATGTAAACAAAGGCATTTTTTAAATCATAAAAAATCAAAGCCTTTTGGTTTTGGTTATATTTTTGGTATTTTAATGTCATCTTTTGAAAGTAATCTTATTATTTATATTATTTGATGGATGCCAAATCCATAAAATCTCATCTAAAAGAAGCCAAAGATTCTATCAAAAATAAAGATGTAGAGAAAGCATTAAAATTATGTAAAGTAAGTGTTGATGAAAACCTCAACTCGAAGGAAATTCCCAAGTTTTTCGAGCTCTCAGTTGTTCTACTTTTCGTAATTATTTTATCGCACTGTTCTATTGCGCAGGATGTTCTGAAAACAGATCGAAGTAACTACTTGGCTTTGGTAGTATTCGGTGCTGCGTTACAAGAATCCGAAAACAAAGGAGATGCTGTGAACGCGTTTAAGAAAGCTATCGAAATCTCTCCTGATCAAATCTTAGCATGGCGAGGTTTAGCTTCATTTTACGAAAAAGAAGGAACAGAAAAATATCATGAATTGGTTCCCGTATATAAAGAATTATTCCTACTCGAAACGTAGGTATCACCTCAGTCGTTACTTTCTCGGTAGTGCCGGTATTCTAATAAGTCATGTTACAGGGATGCCTCAAAACAGAAAGATATTGTTGAAAAATTGAGCGATATTCTTGACACCCACAAATGTTCAGATCTAGTTATCGATGTTCTGCAACAGTGCCTAGCGCACAATGGAGATTCGCGTGTTTTTATCGTCAATTTACTTTGCAAGTATTTTTCATCATTGAAAGAAGTTCCAGAGAAATATAAGAATTGTGTAAGTTGTGAACTTGAGACGGACAGTCTTGGAAAGACGAAAATATATTTTGTATTCATTTCAGTTCAAACAATGTTTGCAATTGAAAATCGAAGCTGGCGATTCCTTGAATGGGTTTTCTTCTCATTACTGCTCGTTACTTTATAAATCGCAAGAATTTGACGCATTAATAGAGTACTGCTTCAGCACTCTGTCAAAATGTGAAGACAACATTAATGCGTTGGAGTGGATGTGTCGTATTTATTTTGAAAACTTTTTGAATTTATTATCTGTGAAGATTGCCTTCAACGTTGTATCTTATGGAGAAAAATTATTGAAGCTGAAAGAAGATAGTGTTCCTGCATTACTATTCAAAGCTGTGCATTTGTTTGAAGAATGCGATTTTGTCAATTGTAGAACAGTTCTAATTAATGGTACATCATAGTTGAGTTTTTATGTGTTTCTTAAAAATTTAAAATAACATCACATATATCATTTTATTCTATAGTTACTGATATCGATTCCAAAAATCCTTATGCTTGGTACTTTTTGGCAAAGTTGAATTCAACTCTAAACGCATTTGAAGAAGTCCTTTCTAATGTTTCAAATTCTGAGAAATATTTATCATGTGAAACTAGCCTTACTTTACGTCAGAATCTACAAATTTGGAAGTTAGTCGCGTTAGCGAATTCTACTAGTTCAAAAAAATTGGAAAACTGCGTTGAACTTTGTAACGAGGTACTATCATTGTTTTTGTCATGTGGTTTGTACGTTATGAAAGATACCAATTTTTTTCCATTCTGTTTTAGGTGTTGAAATGTGAGCCATCAAATGCAATTGTATTGAAATCCCTCATTATGGCTCAGATCCATTTGAGGAATTGGCATGAAGTTGAATCCAATTTGAAGCGGCTTGATGCCGAAAATCCATCCGTGATTTTTTTAAAAGCGCTGTATAATTCTAAAAATGGTCGACTGGAAGAGGCTGTGAAAATTTTAAGCGAAAATATTCAAGAAAATGAAGATCATGTAGAAAATTTTATTTTATTAGGAAAATTGTTCAGAACGCAGAAGAAAAATAAAGAAGCTTTGAATTGTTTTTTAAAGGTATTTAGTAATTTCTTCCTCTCCTTCCACTGTCCGACTCCTGTAAAAATTAATCATTATTTTGTACTCTTATAGGCTGCCAATTTAGCGCCGTACGTATATTCGTCATTTTTGGAGCTGGGACATTACTACCGTGATGTGAATAATGATCTGGAGAAAGCCAGGCGTTGTTACCAAAAAGCGTTTCTTTTAAATCCCAGTAACGAAGAAACTGGCATTTCGTTAAGTGATATGCACAGAAAACTAAGAAATGCGGTGAGTGTAAATTTCATCTTAGACCTTTTTGTTTTTAAGTAACATTTCCATTTCCCATGATTGATACTCCTCTAGGAGGGTAATTACGAATTATTAAGTTCTGTCGCTGCTACTGGAGCTGCCAATTGGGTCTGGCTACGATTAGGACTGCATTATTTGGACGTTAATGATTTGAAATCAGCTGTCGATTCATTGCGAACAGCGGTCAGAGTGAGTCCCAACGACAGGTGAATTGATACTAAGTTTCAGTAACGTGTATTTCTTATTGTTGATAAAGTCATTATGAAAATTCTTTGGTGCATTCTAGTCGTTGCTGGGAGTGCTTGGGCGATGCGTATTATACCAGAGGTTCTTACATATCGGCAGTAAAAAGTTACGAAAAGTGTCTTGAATTGAATTCAACATCCGTTTATGCTGCTTTGCAGATTGCTTATGTCAAAATGGTATCATTTATTCACTGTCCTTGTTTGAAATATTGTTACATTGACGTATTAAAATTTTTATTTTTTTCTAGAAAATTAGTCTGCACGATGAAAGTATTTCGGAGTTTCGCTCGCTGTCACAGCAAAATCCCAACTATATTCCTGCTCTAGAAGGTTTAGCTCAAGCATGTTTCTCCGAAGCGAAAGCATTATTCGATCGACAGATTGTTGGTACTGCGAGAGATTTGTGCGAGGAAGCTGCTTTCAATTTGACAAAGTATGCCTTCGAATTTTTGGTCACCTGTAAGATCTGCATGTTGATTGCTACTTCTTTTCAAATAGGATCTTGAAACAAAACTGTAAACTGGCCAGTGTTTGGAAATTATTTGCCGATATATGCGTGTTGGTTTGTCAGTTACCAAAAAATCTATCATTTATGTCATTATCGGTGGCTCTATTTGAGAATAATCGGGAAGTATTGTCTCTTGATGACTATACTTGCGTCCGAGGAGAAAAGCTATTGAATTTCGCGTTAAAGTAATTTTATTCACTCAGTAGGCGAAAATGTTTCTAGTTTTTTTTTGATAATTAAAATTATGCATTATTTATACAGGTGTTATTTTGTAGCTGTTAATTTAAACGCCGCTGATTCAAATGTGAATTTCCTGTGGCATGATATAGCAATTTGTTACAATATGTTGGCTAAAAATGCAGAAAGCAACGGAGCAGAACACTTCATGAAACTCGCTTTAATAGCGGCCAAAAAAAGTGTTTCTTTGTCAACATCAGTTTGGGAACATTGGAATTTATTGGGTGTTATTGCTTCGTCTAGAGGTGATTTTTTAAAAAATGAATTTGCCTGCCAGTTAGTATTAGTTTCCTGTTCAGCAAAGACTTGATATATTTTTTTTCATCTGTAGAAATCAAAGATGTCATGTTGGCTCAGCATTGTTTCATCAAATCTATTCAAATTGATAATGACTGTGCCGTGTCGTGGGCCAATTTAGGAATTTTGTACATGCAGCTAGAAGACGTTGAACTTGCCAACGAAGCTTTCCAAAATGCTCAGCGATCTGATCCAAAATATTCTCGGTCTTGGATTGGGCAAGTATGCAACTCATCTGNTTTTCAAATTTTGTTGAATGTTTTCATTTTTTTTTCTCAATTATTTAAGGCATTAATTGCGGAATTGGTTGATCACACGGAGACGATAGATTTATTTTACCATTGTACTCAATTAGGCTACCACAATGAAAGCTCCAAAGGATTTGCTGAATGGATATGTAAAGTATTGAAAAATTGGGATTTTTATAAAAATAATCAACATTGTTACTATATTGTTGAACGAATGGCTGGACTACAAGTTGCCGTGACAGCTCTACATTGGTATACTGGTGAGAAAATAGCGACGATTTAGATTTGATATTTATTTATTTTCTTTAAATGTTTCACATTTTTTCCCTAGTTTACTGTCCTGATGACGCTTCAGCCTCGAATATGCTAGGAGTACTGTTGGAGCGGTGTAATTTATTAACAAGCGCGGAAGCAGCGTCAAAAAATTCGTTAGAATATGTAACCGATGAAAAAGACATCGTACGATCTAATTTAGGTCGACAATTACGAAAAGCTAAGAAATATCACGAATCCATTGAAATGTACAAAAATATTACACAAATGGATTTTGCAACTCAATGCGATTTAGCATTGTCTTTCTTTTTGAGTACGTTAACGTTAGAGAAATTCTCAATTCCTGAAATTTTTTGGGTCGTTACGTAATCGTTACCTATGTGTTTTTATAGCTCAAAAATATGACGAAGCATCAGAGAGCTACGAGTCTGCTATTCAGTGGTTTGCACCTGACGAAGAATCAGCGGCTCAGGTATTGGTTGCGACTGCTGCGTTAAATTATATGCAAAAGAAAGTTGACGAAGCTAAAGTCGTATTATTTCAGTGGTGAGACGAAACATCCTACTAAAAAATTTTCAGTGATATAATTCGTTGAATAACGCATCTTCTCTTAATTTATCCAGCATTAGTTTCGAGCCAGCGCCCGTTTATGGATTATTTGCAGCTTGTGCATTCGGAATGTTAAACTCTGATTTAAAATTATCAAAATTGGTTCTAAAAAAATTGGAAACTTTTAAAAACGAAGCAGAATACAGCAAACATGTAGCTATTTTCAAAACTTACTGCGAAGTTTTCGAGGTTATTACAATATTTTTCTTCTATTTAACTGCTTTTGTTCTCTGTAATACGATGAAGAAATGATTTATGTTTAGCAAAACTTCAAAATTGCCATCAATACAATGAGTAAATTCATTTACAACCGCCCGGGAGATGCCCCACTGTGGTTTTCGCTATGCTTGCTAATACTTCGATTTATCTACATGTCTGAAAAAGATTACATAGGACTAAGCGCGTCATCAGCATATCACGCAAGATGTGCGATTTCATTAGGTAGAGGAATTATCGATATATCAAAGGTAAGCCATTCAGTATAATTCTGTTATTATCCTTCCTTAGTTCCATATCGATAATTAAAGTTTTGTGTTTAATTTGAAAATAATCGTTCCAGATCCACTCCGTTATGAGCCTTAGTTATCTTTTAGCTGGCAGAAGTGAAGAATGTCTACGAAGCTCTATGAAAGCGGTCTATATGTACCCAGAAGTTGCTGAAAATTGGGCGGTGTTGATTATTGCGCTTTACTCTCGTGGAGGTGATTATCCTTCTTTGCTGAAAACCATTTCTCATGTTCGAATTAAACTGAATTGTCCTAAACCTCTAAGCATTTGGTTGAGTAAAATTGAACGAAAAGTTACCAATATTTTGGGTTGAATCCAGGCAGGCTGTAATGGTAATCATGTCAAAGTTGAGAAATATTGTGATGTCTTCATTATATACTTTCCCAGCGCCTTCTGTGACGTATTTTATTTTCAATTTTTAAACTGAAATACTTTTTGTGCTGTGTTTTCAATTTCCTCAGATTGAAAATGTAGGTACACAATTTTAATCAGAATAGACTACAATGATTATTTATTTATTTATTTATTTTTTTGAAAAAAAAAAAAATATGAAAAATTGAAAGTAGACATCAAAACCAAAAGGTGAAGACTAAAAAAAAATTTCGAAAATCTGTCCATTAGAACCGGCGTAGTGATTTTTTGAAAATTGCCTTCTCGCGTCGTGTTCAAAAAAGGGGAAGTGGTCTATTGCCTGTTGACTGATTCGGATGCTGTGACGTCTCACTAGGGATGTAAAATTTCCGAACATTTTGACTCATGGAAACTTAAGTAAATTTGCGAAAATTTTGGAAATTCATACCTTTTAAAATTTTTAATAAAATGACTTGTACTTATGTAAAACTGATCTTTCTTGACCAACAAGAACCGACAACAATAAGACAAAAAAATTGTAAAATCATTTTAAAAATTTGTAGAACGTTTGAATGAATCCAGCTTGTGTAGCTTTGAAAGTTGAAGCTGAAATTAAAAAGATAAAAACGTTCAAACACAGCATTCATCTTTTCACCTCACAACGCTGAGACAGAGACTGATTCTGACTTTCTGAGTGAACTAAATTATTTAAAAGTTGATGCATGAAAATAAAAACGTTCGGAGAATCGAATGTAACAGTACACTCTTGATGGCTTTTGAAAAGAAAAATTGAAAATTTCGAATAAAAGAAGTGAAAAATTGTGGCTAAGCAACAAAAACGTAAACAATTCTGCTGAAGATGTGCTTACAAGCTTACATGTTAGAAATGACTTGAACTATGAATTTCATCCATTTAGAGTAAAAACCTAAAAACCAGTGCTGTGAGAGTGGGAGTGCAAATTTTTGAAAGNGTGAGAGTGGGAGCGAGAGTGAAATCACCGAAATGTTCAAGAGTACTCTCACGAAAGAGTGCAAAAATTTTCTGCACTCTTCACTCCTTTAAATTGGCCAGTTTTTTTGAAAAATTCACCTGTTGAGGTTGTTGGATCGTCTTAAAAATGGAAGTGAGTCGGGGAGGAGGTATCCTTGAGGATGTCGCAAAAGTAAGATTAGTTGACCTCTAGAGGTCAAGAAACATGAAAAAAACTGGTCCTCGACCCTCCCCCATGCCCTCAAAACGACCGCAATAGCCGGAAGTAAAAATTTCAAGAGTGGGAGGGAGTGTGGGAGTGGACAGTGGAGGGGGAATTTTTGAGGGAAGAGTGAGAGTGGAAATTTTCAGTAAAAAGAGTGGTAGTGGAGTAGGAGTGAGAGTGAGAATGGAAAATTCAGGAGCGGGAGTCACTCGGAGTGA
>JAAOIU010199613.1:0-12813 GCA_018107765.1 Hypogeococcus pungens | reverse complement strand
ATTCCCACTCCACTCCCACTCTCACTCCCACTCTTGAAATTTTTACTTTTTGCCGAATATTTGGAAAAAAAATCCGGCCATTGCGGTCGTTTTGAGGAAATGGGGAGGGCGGTTGAGCACCAGTTTTTTTTTATGTTTCTTGATCTCTAGAGGTCTACTGACCCCATTTTTGGGACATCCTCAAGGAGGCACATCTACAGAATGCCTCCTCCCTGACTCTCATTTCCATTTTTGAAACGATCCAACAACCTCAATAGCTGGATTTTTTCAAAAAAACTGGCCATTTGAACAGAGCGAAGAGTGCAAAAAAACTTTGCACTCCCACTCCCACTCTTTGACAGACCACTCTTTCGTGAGAGTAGTCTTGAACTTTTTGGTGATTTCACTCTCGCTCCCACTCTCACTCTTTCAGAAATTTGCACTCCCACTCGCTCTTCACTCCCACTCTCACTCCATTCTTGCAGCACTGGATAGAATTACTTGAACTGACGAGTAAAAATGAAAATGACCAACTATTGTTCGTCTAGAATCAATTCTTGGATCAATTTTCTCAATCTTACGCACGATTCATCGCAGTTTTCTCAAGTACGTAATGAAAATTGAAAAAACTGTTCTCGTTCAGGGTATAAAATTTATAAAAATTATAATTTTCTCCCATTATCGTTCAATTCGATTCTACAGCAAAAATAAAATTACGTCAAATGGCTCGCAAACAGAAGTAAAAAAATCCCATAAAATACCTACTTAATGCGGACTTGCACGATGAACTTAGCGAATTACTTCAAAATAAACAAAATCGGCGATAAAAAATGAAAATAAAAAAATACCCAACTCGAACCAGCGTATATAGCTAACCATATACCGTGGCGTCTACGTCTCATTCATCCTCATCCTAAAGCATCGCTCGTATAGTAGATATATGTAAGTACATTCGTATGAGACTGCCGTTAATTCGATGACGACGACGGAGCGGCGGTGTAAATACGGAAAATAAATTAAAGTTAATTAACGTCGACTGTAATTAATACTACCTGTCTTTTGTTATCGCGCTAACGGGTCGTACGCAGGGTTGAATTTTAGCTGCGTTCTGGTGTTATGGCATATAATACCTGTACGAGTCGCCTATACGTATAGTAAGTAGGTAGCTCTAGGTATCTCTACCCTAAACGTAGCTCAAGGTACGTGAACGTGTACGAGAATAAAATCCACCAAGGATTCGCATCGCGCCGTAAAACCATTTCATACTCTCCTTTGACCTAAATTATATCGCTGAAATATGATTGAAAAAAGTTACGCAGCTGGGCTTTTCGAAATAGTTGTTGTTGTGTTCGCTTCGTAGCCAGACGAACTTTGCCAAACGAGATTTTTTTTTTATAAACTTTTATAGCCCGTTTTGAAATGTTGACGTTCGTCTTCACGATCATTTATTGCGGCTTAAAGAAACCGAAAATGAGTATGGCTATATAAGGTTTACAATTTGGAAGGAAATCTCGCTTGGCGCGTTTTTCTCGCCACGTATTTTTCGAGTTGAAAAAAAAAAATGTTATTCTTAAACGTTTCTCGACAATGGTTCACGGTATCCGACGTGAGCATTTTTTGCTCTTACGACCACCGAGTCGAGAAAGTAATTACGCTACGGAAAGTTCATATACCTGGCTCGTTTCGACGCCAAGTGTAAGTATACTAGTGCTTCGATTCGACGAGAACGTGGAAAATTATCTTTTATGTACTTTTCACGAGCACGAATCCATAGAATATACCATACCTACCGCCCACGACTACAATGTACACACTACACAGTATTACCGTCACATTCTCGTACAATGAAAGGAATAGATAATAGATACGAAACTATACGCTACTTTAATTGTTGATATTTTACCATATTCGAGCGTTGCTCGCGCCCGTCTACGCATTTTCCTCGTCATTGATTACGTTTTTTGTTTGGAATTTCAGCGAGCGTCGATGCGGAAAATTGGCAAAATTTCCAAGGCAATGAAAACGTAGTGGCGTTTAATGAAAAAGTCAAAACCGAAGATGCGAACGATGACGGCTTTACGAAACGAGACCACATCAGAAACCAAAGTAAATATTTAAAGTGACGTTTAAAGTTTTGTTTACATATAGCTTTTAGCAATTTTTTTCCCTCCTTTCCTTGTGGCCTGGCACCGTGAATATTTCAAAAAGGGTGAAAATTTCGCATCGTAGGCGGAATTTTAATTACTACAAACGAGCGGGGGAAAAATGAACACTTCTCGTTGTCATGAATATGTAAAATGGATTCGCATGTGTCGAGCTTCCAGATGAATACGAGAGTAGTATTCAAGGTACGAGCCCGATCGCCGAGGACGAGTTTTTTATGTATGAGCGACGAGGCATTCCAACCAGTGTAGGTACCTATCTATGCTGAATTTTAGCCTTTATTCATCCATCGGTCGGGTGCAGAAATAAAGCATCGAGTTTAAAAGAGCTTTTAAAAACGAACACTGCGAGAATTTCAGCACGGTTAAACTACGAGTATTTCGCCTTCGTGATGAATAACCCTCGCCGAATGGAAGTTTATAAATGTATTCGAATATTTTTTTCACGAAGTTTCGAAGGTATTTTTTGAAAATATCCAAATTTTTAACAGACTCTCGACTTGAAATGATTACATTTTTCAAGATAAATTTTTGTCTGAGTTATTTTGGTATTTTCTTTCAACGTTTTTCCTCAGCACGATATTCGAAGCGTTCCGATGGTTCGTAATTAGTACGTGGGATTGCAATTTGAAGAATTCTCTTTTTTTATTATAAAATGGCGACATTGAGAGGGAAGTTTCCACACAATTTTTCCATCATTGATCATAATCATAACTGTCGAAACGGAAATTATTCATTGCTTTCATGTTTTTTAAAAATTGAGAATTCGTGAAATGTATTGTAAAATGAATTTAAAAACAAGAAAATTTTTTTTTTTTTTTTTTTTTACAAAAATTTAAAAAAGCAATTGGCATCTGCGGTAAAAGTACACCAAAGGTTTGTTGAAGTTTTAGAAATCAAAAATCTTCGACTTTGAAAAAATATGTTTTTTTTTTACTTTTTAAAAAGCAAAAAGTTTTGAGGTTTAAAATTTTAAAAGAAAAAAAAATCGTAAAACAAAACTGGGAACCAACTGCTGCTACCCATTTTATCAAAATATTTTTGGAATTTCAAAATTTGAGCATTTTTTTTTTTTTTTTTTTAATTTTTTTGCTCCTCAAATAAAGTTTCAAAAACGGTTTTGTGATATTTCAAAAAAAGCAAATTCTTGGAATTCGTTGGAAATTGGATCTTTTTTTTGAATTCTGCTTCCAGAAATTCTTCAAGTTTTTTGAACATAATTCAGAAAACAAAATCGAATACTTTTGAAAAATTCAAAAAATTTGATGATTTCTCAAGTATAAAAAATTTTGAAATTTTTTGAAAAGAAATATTTTTGGAGTTTTTTGAAATGAAAGATTTTTAAAATGTTGGTTGTGAAAAATTAAAAATTTAAAAATTCTTTTCAAACAAAAATTTTGTTAAATTTTTAAAAACACATTTTTGAAAAATATATGTATATAATTTTTTGAATGTTGAAAAATGAGTACTTACTGAAAGCTATATGTTTACATCTAGGTCATTAAAAAAATTGAAATTTCATAATTCCCTCAAAATCGTACATTTTTATAAATTTTGAAAGAAATTTATTTTCCCAGTTTTCGAATAATTCGAATACCTTTTCAAAATCTAGTTTTTTATATTAAAAGTTCTTGAAATCAAAGCTAAAGTTGAAAGTTTGTGATGGAAATTCAGTTTTGTTAAAAACTGAGGAATTTAAAGAATAATCATTTTGAGGAAATTTCTGCAAAAACAGCTTCAGTACACTCCATTTCTGACGTCTTTTCAGTTTTTATTTTTATTTCTTATCATTTTTAAAAGTTGATGAAATATTGAATCGCGTTTTGAATTCATTTGTGAAAAATTTTCTCAAAATGTTTTTTTTCTAAATTCCCGCCGCTGTAGAAGTGAGTTGAAGGAGATGGAGGGAGTAAGACAAGAGAAATTATTCAAATGAAAATTCGACTGCAAGTTCGATTGTAAGGGCGACATCTGAGGAGATTGTCAAGAATATTGGAAGGGGCTTCGTTGCAATTTTCTACGTATCTCAAAAAATATTAAATTTTTTTTGACAATTTTCAATCTTCCCCAAATTTTTGAAATATTCTTAAATCACTTAAAAAATAATTCAAAAAAAGTAGTCTTAAAATAAAAAAATAAAAAATGAAAAAAATGAAAAATTACAATTATTTCTCGAAATTGCGTAAGAATTTTGTTGAATTAGGTGCTATTCAAAGCGCAATTTTACACATTGTCAATATGTCACGTTTTTTTTTACTTTTGACATGCAAGTTTCACCCACGATTCTAATACCGTTGGTTTGTGTTTTTTTTTTGTTTACGCAGGATATCCTTTCCACGGTAACGATGTTAATGCGTCTAGTCAATTGGCACTGTTCAACGATCAGAACGTGCAGCCGACGAACGGCCAGTCACGATATATCGTCGAAACCATAACCATGACTACGGTCACCGAACGACGCATAGTTCGCGAGGCGGCCAACGATCAGCTTAAGATGATCGGGGATATGTCGATGATGAACGATCGGGGCGGTGGCGGCGGTGGCTCGGGTGATAAGTACAGTAGCGCTGCGGCGGCGGCCGCCGCAGCAGCCGGTATTCTGAAAGGAGGCAAAATGTGGCGTAATCAGGATCCAAACACGACTTCGGAGACTGCCAAACGAATGGAAATGGAGAAGGAGGACGACAAAAGAAGCGTGAAATTTATTCGAGACGAAAATTCTCATCAGCAGCAAGACTCGATGGATAACTGTGATAGTACGACCAGACCAGTCGGCGAAAATGATAAAGAGTTTATGCTAACGTTCAAATTAGGCAACCGAGTGGTACCTTGTAACAGTCTGAAACCTAATTCGGCGGTTAGACAGTTATTCCCGGATCCGAGATTTGTAAATCCGCCAAGCATATTAGACCTGGAGGACGATAATTTGGGTAAATGCGAAGGAAAGTATTTAGTTACCGAAGAATCGTTGAGGGCTTTTAACGAAGTGAATAAAAGATCAGTTTTCGCCATCAGCGGTAAAGAAAGATACCCTTATAAGGATGGTAATTTTACGGTGCACAGCGACGACGAAGATATACCTCAGAACGACCTTATTAAAAAGACCATCGAACGGAATACGTTACGTAGAAGTTTGATGCGATACCCTCGCGGAGCCGGAGGCGAACGTAAACGCGAAAGAAAGAAGAAAATAGAGCCATCGTTGGAAGAACGAATTAAACAGCTAACTTGCGTCGACGATCAAGACGACCAAAGCGGTACGAGTAATAATCAAATACACGATCATTACCGAGCCGACGATCCGATCCCGCCGAGGACCAGTCCGCCGGGCGAAGAAAGTCACGAGACGCCTTCCAAGTTGGAAAAATCTGCGGTATCTTCGACGTATAAAAAATTCACCGACTTGTTCGCTCGTAATAAGGCGGCAGCGGCTGCGGCGGTCGCAGCCGGCGATAATCAAAACGAACACTATCCGTATTATCAGCCGGTCTATCATACGATGACGGCGGTACCAGCTCAGCCAGACCTAGGCATCGATTACAAACTACAAAGCGGTCCGTTAGTGGTATCTAAACAAACTACGGTCGCCGGCGGCAACGCGGGCAAGGTAGTTGGTAGTAGTAACGAAGCGCGAAAGCAGTTCCTGTCGTCGTTAGCTCCGCTAACGGCGTGTGTCACCGGGCACATGGAGCAGACTACGTACGGAGACCGAGACACGTTGAAGCTGAAGCTAGCCGGCGACCGGCATTCGATCACGAGCACCGCTTCGACCGGTACCGAGTACAGTGTCGGTGACATCGACGAAGCGTTAGGTAAACCGGAAGAAGGAAAGGCTCCGCAACCGGATGTAGTAGCCGGTACGCCGAGTGGACAAGATAATCAAGACGAGTTAGCCATGTTCGTGCAACAGGACGCTAGCCGAATCGAACGTATCAAGAAACGGTACAGTAATACGCCGTCGAACGTTAGCGACGACGACGAGCACGACGACTACGGTTTTAGTCGTAGACCATCGGTACGTGGTATAAAACCCAGGTTCGGATCGACCAACGAAATCCTACAACAGATGCAAGCTCAACTGCAACAACCTTCGGTGCCTACAAAACCCGGCAGTCACATGACGTGGCCTTATTACAGTGCCGAATGCGGTATAATCGACAAGAACGGCCCGAACGGAGCTACGTCACCGCGTAACGCCTTACCAGCTTTGAAAGAAGAAGCTAGCGACGGATCGAAGGCTGAATACACTGCCAAAGTAGTCTGGGAGAAGTGTTCAGCGACCGGAACGATCCCACGAGGTAGTACGGTCGCCGGTCTGCAGCAGCCTTTGAAAATCGACGCCAACAACGTACAAATGTTCAGACTAACGCCTTCGGATACGATAACCGAGGTAGCAGTGCCATACAAGTGCGATCCAGCCGATCAGAAAGATCTTCGCAGATTTCCACCCGCTAACGTATTCCAAATGAAGGTGTCGCCTGTCACAACCACTCAGGTCAGGCTACCGATGGGCGTACCGGACGGTGCCTCGGGTCAGTTCACCGCCCATCCTATACCGGTCGGTACTACGTCTGTGATACGCGTCGGACACGGCCAACAGCAAACCTTCCGCGTACCGTGTCCGGTCAGCGGACCGGTCCAGGTCCATTTGCTAGCTACGCACCCTTACGAAAACGCGCAAATACGCTCGTCTAGTCAACCTATCCATTTCCCACCCCAAATAGTCGTCGCTAAAGGTACCCAAACGTCTACCATATCAACAACGTCCTTCTATCAGCTGCAAACTAACACCCAGAGCCATTATCAGAACACAGCCAACGTCCCGGTCAGCAAAGCCGCCAGCGAACATACCACCAAACTGATACAAGTTAATTATAATACAGCTGCTCAACACCCGTCGCCTCCGATTTCAAGTTTAACCTCTTCGCCGACCAGAGTTAAGAACCAAAATCATATTATCGAAAGAGGTATTCCTGAAGGAGCTGTCAGCTCGTCGCCTGCTTTCATTCAAGACTGCGTTAAACCACTTCCTCAAAGTTCACCGCTGCAGTTGACAGATACCCAAAACCCTAACCAGAATCAAACGCAAAATAAATCAGCATCTTTGATGTACGGTATGAAAGTATGATCCGAATAACGTATGCACCTACCTCTCACATTCAACGACCGTGTTAACCGCTGTACTAAAGACTGATTTCACAAAGTGAGTACTTCATTCAGTTTTCATTTCGTACAAAATAAATTTCATCTTTTCATTCGTATATTGTTGTTATTATACAATAACGATAGAGAATTTAATACTCTTGCGTTAGCATTTTGCATCTGAAAAAACGTTCCTGACGATGAAATTAATTCGATAAATTTTCCCGTCCACAATTTGTACTTATATTTTAATGTACGGGAATTCGTCGACATCCGATCCCAAGCTCGATTGTATCCTTTCGTTGTATGAAATGCATGCAATATTATTAACACCTCGCACTCTTCCTCTTCTAGTATGAGTTCAAATAAACATTGCACGAAAACGACTAATGAGCCAGCTCAAAATCTACGCTCCGGCTCCGCATAAAGCGGCTACGTTTATTTATGATTAAAGGCAAATACTACGTTCCTGTGTAGCCCTTATCTCTGTAGTGCATTTGCAATTTAACAAATTGATTGTCGAATTCGTCGTACATCCTACGATTATTTATTCAGATTAATCTTGCATCCGATGCTAATAATAGGGGCTCGTAAATATTCGAATAAAAAAGAGTATAAAATCTAGTTAATCGAATCTATTTTTGAAGCAATGGCAAAATTACCTGCATCGCATTTTGATTAAAAACTCATTATTATTTCGAACTCCGGAAAAAAGATCATCTAGTCCGCATGTTATTCGTCGGAAAAGTTTGTCATGAATTTACATACTTAGGTTCAATTTTTTTTTTTCATTATTTCAGTTTTTGTCCAATTTGATTTAGATACTTCAATTTCAGTCGATCATGAACCAAGCTCAATCGCTTTTCTTTGAGAAGAAAAATTTATGAACTCCATCAGGCAATCAATCAACGAAACAAAAACAAAAAAAAACTAAACCGACGAAGTAAATTTACTTTAGATAATAAAAAATGAGTACCACCTTACAATGTAAATAAAAGTAAGCAAAAATAACGACAAAAAATCTACAGCTAGCTGAAAATTGTTGAGCACGCATTAATCTATCAATTGAAACAAGTAACTCAAAAGCAACAAAATAAAAAAGTTCAAAAACATCACGTTTTTTTTGCTTTGACGTTTTCGATTGAAAAAAAAAATTCAACCACGTTGAACGCAACGACATCGACAACTGATACAACTCAACTTTTGAAAATACTTAAAGAGAAAAATCACACCGAGACCTTACACTTACTACTCAGTTTCTAATTAATGACGTATCATCAGTCTCGAACTCGAACAAAACTCTTAAAGCTAGTTAATTAGAAACAGCCGGGCTGTTTGGGTTATCAACTTTATTGGACAATTTAACAACAAACAATTCGTCTTGTCTTTTAATCAGTTGATTGTTAGATAGCCATTTCCTGTACCATGAGCGAACAATCTGCGGTATTTGTTCGTCAGACATGAAATCTATGTCAGTATTATGAATTAGCTCGGTTACACGGCTATGGTAGTCGTTAGTTTTAGTGTACTCCATACGTGCTTGTAATCCGAGAAGGTCTAAATCGAGCGAACCATACGTAGCGGTTATTTCCTCCAAACTCATTGATAAAATATCAGTATTTAGAGTTGGATCTGGAAGTAGAACCGATACGGGTACGAGCTCGTGGTCAACGCTTGGAAGACCGAGTTGCGACTCTGACTGTAACTGGGCCGATTTATTAATATGCATTACCGTAGGGTGACCAGAGCTTATGTTTTCTGATTTCCATCTAGAATATCCGATTTTTAAATTCGTTAGAATTTCTGTATCTTGAAAAAATCTTTCGTCGGTGGTAGCTTCGGATAAATCACTACAGCGGAATCGTTGAAATTCCATTCTAGCTTGCAGACCCAAATAATCCCAACCGATACCCGGAAATAGGTTTTTCAACTGGTTTGATGTCATTTGCAAGATGTTCGTGTTTAGGGCATGATCGAGCAGATGATATTTTCTGTTTACTTTTGTCAGTTTACTCTTGTCGTCGTTGTTATTGTTATCCTGTATGTACCTGCGATAGGATTTACGTATATTTTCATTCACAGATGTATCTTCGAAGAATTTGGCTCGCTTTTCTTCGATCGTTTGGCCGGAAATTTGGGTACTTACATACAGACGAGCGAAATTTATCGGATCTAAGTTCTTATCTCTGGTTATCGTTTGAGTGCAAACATCTCTGGTTTCTTTCGCGGTAGGAATTATCGGTTTGAGATTGTACATTAACGCGTTGTTTGATTCATTGGTTGAAATTATGGGTCTGAGATCGGACGTTACCGCATCTTCAATAATCTTGACCGAATCTTGTGGGTCTTTAGCAGGAATTATCGGGTGGGAATTGGACGTCGTAGCGTCTGTCATCTCTGTCGTGGGCATTATAACTCTGAGGTTGGACATCAAGGGTGGTATATTATGCGTGTTCGTAGTTGGAGCTGTATAAGCCGGTTTACGATAAGTGTACGGGTTCCCTCTGGATCTGGCATTTCTGTAGCCCCTTTCGGTATTACGTGAACGCGGATAATATGGCATTTTGAATAAATATTCGCGAAATATCAACGTGTGGATATTATTATTTTCTTACTGATCATTTGCACACCAAACGTATCAAATCTTGATCTCGAACTACATCAACGTAAACGCACATTACTTCATAGTTATGTTATTTAGAGAACGCGTCCTTTTCTTATCATTCTGCGAATCGAACAAACAAGCTATAAAGGAAAAACCTGTATTTCCTCTTCATGCAGGTACTGTTATCTGTAAAGGGGCATTTTTATTCACAGTCGAATACGTATTGGAACTGATTTCAGACGATGCAAATGTACGCTGATAAAAAATTCACCGTATGAAAATATTGAAAAATATAATCTTATCGTATGTTTTATCGCTTTTAAGTTAACACGAACCCGTTTATCGTTGCTACTAGGGTAACACAATTATTTTTCTACAATGTTTCAGTTTCTCGAAATTGGCAACACCGTGACCAGCGATGCGATCCGTATCCGATGTTAATCACCTCCTAAGCTAAGCTGAAATAATGGAATTTGGCTGAAACAGAAATCAGTTTTGAAATTGACAATAAAATGTTGCGAGCCTGAGACTCCCGAGAAGAAAATTTTCCGATTGGACGAGCCCTGCGTTGTAAATAAGGATGCGTTGTGTTTTCACTCGTTCCGAGTATTCGTTGATCTCAAAATACATATGTGTGGTTGTAAATAGGATCTAGTTGTTTGCCAAGTTGTCATAATACCTTAATTATAATTAAAGAACGCACACATACTCACGTTGGAGAAATTGAATTTTGTGCTCTGCCATCGCCGTCGTACATTCTCGTACACCGTTTTCAAAAAGCAGTACAAATTTTGTAAATTCAGTCTACGTCGTCGAATAGGTTGTTATAATTAAATTGGCAACCGAGACGTATAAAGTATATGACGTCGTGTAGTAAATTTAGCGCAAATGTCGTGCCCCCAAATGGAAACTACGCAAAATTCGTTTTAAGTCTTTCATTATATACGATTGCTAATGTTTATTTTATTAAAAAAGAAGAAAAAAAAGAGCTACGGTAATTACGCCTTGACTTCAATCGAGATGAAATTCTTTTCTTGAGAGTTGAGAAGTACTGTTATATCTGGGCGTATTGTTATAAACAAATTTTTGGCGCCTTCTCAAAGCGATTTCCTACTTGAGTGTATGTTGATATAGGACGAATAGGTGTACTTTGAAGCGAGTTCTAGTGGAAAATTGAAATTTAGATTATGTTCTGTGTTCATTTAACAGTTGAAAATAAATCAAGTTTGATTTAAATTGACATACTGAATTTGCTTTGGAAAAGTAATCCTCGCGCTATAAATTATTTCAAGCTGCGAAAGTAATAATTCTCGCAGTTACAAAGCTCATATTTTTTTCATTACGAATGCAACAGTTGGAAGTAACGTACAAAGACAAGATTGATTTACTTTTTTATAGACTAAAAGTTGAGCTAAGTAACTTTCTTCGGACGGCATTACATTGCAAATTTTAATTGTCCATTAAATTAACTGAGTTAATTTCTGTTTGAATTATTTGAAATTTTAGTATCAAATACTAAAGTTGGATTTTTCTCATCGTCACGTAAAATGCGTCCTGTATAAAATTTCATTTTAGTAGTTACCTTCTTTTGACAAAAATGTGTTGGTGATATTTTGGACGTGTAGTATTATACTGTCAGTATTCTCTTGGTTTTTTCATTTTTTTGTTCTGTTTTTATCATTGTTTTATAGTATTTAAGGTTGTATTTTCAGAGGTCGCTATCTCGCCCACGATGAAAATATTTTTATGAATTAATTGCAACAATGAAGACTGTGTCATTGTTCGAAACACGTTTTATTTTGTATTATCATTATTATTATTATTATTATTATTTGTACGATGTGTATTGTAATACGATGGAATTACGTATTGGTTACTTTTTTGTGTTTATACGTTGAATTGTACTTATCCTTGTAATTAGCTTGTTGTATCTAAGTGTGACATATAGGCCTAACGTTTTTAATTATATGTATTACGATTTGTACGAAATTTCGATTCGATTGTGTTAGTACGAGATTTACTTATCTCTAGATGTACCAAAATTTTATGTTCTTGTGCCGTATACTACAATATATATATAGGTACGTGTATTGGCGCGACCGAGTGTAGGATTATTAGATTATTTTATTGTTGTTCTAGCTTGTTCTCAAAGTGAAAAAATAAAAAAAAAAAAATTTGAAACCAAAGTTAGTTATACTTAGTTAAAGTCTTATTATAATTAAGAATTATACGAAAAATAAAATAAAAGTTTATTATTATTGTTGTTAAATGATATATGTACTTCTGCACGGTTTTACTGATTGTGATCGCTTGTTGAACTTTTAAGTTAATTCGAACAAAAAGTAGGTACCCACCTACCCTTTGGATGATCTGCTAGCTAGTTAAAAGTTTTGATGCGTCTTAATTACCTTATACCTACACCTGTTTTGTATGTAGCTCATAATTTAAATGAATGTCGCGTTATCCTATACGTACCAAAGTTTCAGTTTTCTTTTTTCTTTTTTTGTACCTTGCTTGAATCTAATTCCCTTCAAACAAACGACACGCAAAACGTTGTACTTGTGTGATGTAGCTGTTGACTGTTTACCGCTTGGTAGGCGTAGTGAAAGCGTAGGTATCTTTCTCTTGCTCTAAAATAATAAGCAACGTTATCTTCGAGTACGATTAATTAGTAGTTCTCTTTTGACTAATGAAACATCTCTTTCATAGCATTGCTTTTTTGATGCGTGAATTTTTCCACGAACTTTTATAGTCTTCTATCATTTAGTTATCAAATTAGGTAATTTAAGTTTTGAAGAAGAAACAGGGCTGTGTTAAGGCACTATAAACCCAGGTATGCTGGTCGGCCATCTTATTGCGAAGGCGTATTTTTCTCAACTCGAAAATGATGAAACTTACGAAAATTTTACAAGAGACCTTTATTGT
>JAAOIU010199419.1:0-11062 GCA_018107765.1 Hypogeococcus pungens | reverse complement strand
TTGACATCGATGTCGAAGTACTTACGTCGAGATAGTTTCGAAGAGGTTCGGGTGTACCAGTTCCATTGTACCTGGCGTTTAATAATTTAAATTCGGTGCCGGCCAAACGAAGATGTTCACGTGGAGTGACTACTCTCGACAGTGAAATTCTGAAATAATGAAAAACAAAAAGTATAGAAACATTCGCGGATTTAAAACTACGTTTGAAAATATCTGTTGTATTTTTTTTTACGAATTTGGAACAACACTTGTGCAAATACGATTGCGTTAAAATCGTTACCTACTAATTCAAGGGGATTTACCTCGTTCCGATTTGTAAACTATATACCCACATCTAGCCTATCACACCAATATTTGTGATTCGAGAAATATAATTTCAAACAATTTTTCGATTTTCTGAAAATATTACACAATAAAAAACACATCAATAATCACCCAAATTTTGCAACAGAGATCAATAGATGTGTTTATTTTTCAAAACGATAACGTCTTTGTTTGTAAAATTGGGTTAAATTTTTTTTCGGATTTTCCTGTTACGTTCAGTAGACAGCTAGACACCAGACGAGAATTTTTAATTATGTACCTAAAATCTCGACTCTCGAGTATCAAAGCAAACGAACGATTTCGTATGACTGGCATAATGTTTTGAAAATTGCTCTAATAAAATTCCACACCCCGGGGTTTTTATTAATAATTTATTTGAAATAATAGGCCGGATTTCACTAACGAGTATTGTTCAACAATACGTATTGCATAAGTAATACAATTTCTCTCAAGAGGATAAATAAACCTGCGCCGGTAAGTACGTGAAGGTAATCGTAATATTTACGATTTGAAATTAATTTAAAACTAAAAATGAAAGTGACATTGGCACGCGCCATCAGAATAATTTTCACTAAAAATAAAAATATACCGAGGTAGTGCACTAGAGTGATAAATTTTACCATAGGCTTAGTTTATTGGTTAGCTCTTTTCGGCCTTGGAGAGTACTCTGACTAAGTAAGGTTGAGCATGTAAGTGTATTAATCACCGAATTATTCCACGGTAAAAATTTGAAACATTAATCTAGTGAAATTATTTCAAGTGAAATAATACAATGACGAATGTGGAAAGAGTGACAAAGGAAACAGAAAAACCTTATCTTACTTTTTTTTACGCATCTGTCAACAGCAACATAGTATCATGTAGTCCACTATTTTTCGCAGAACTGAGCGAAAAATAGAATATGAACTTATAAACCTACATGAATTCGACGTTGAAATTTCCAATACCAACATAGCATTGCATTGAAAATGCATGCTTTTTCAGTCATGTTCAACGGTGAAAAATGTGAAGAATATTTCTCACATTTTGGTATCTTTTTTCGTCGTTATCAATATCAGTGTGAAAGTGAGAAAAAAACCCTAAAGATAAAGAAGGAAACGCGATCTGTGAAGTTTACGTTTTTGATTGCAATGAATACTATTTAAATAGGGTGAACTTGAAATATGCAAATTTATCAATAATTCAATAAGTGATAAAATAATGAAAAAAATAATGAAAAATTCAAATTCCCACACTTACCGATGTAATTGATTCCTAGAATCAGCAAAGCTAAAATCGCAAACACCGATTAGCAGTAACGATAAAATGCAAAATATCTTCATATTGTTTGATAATTATTAACTATTTAAGAAAGACAACGCTACAAGAAGAATCCTCACACAACCNACAACAGAAAATGAATATATTTTCGCTTACTCATGCCATACCAAAGTTACTCGATAACTTGAACCGAACCGAGCTTCCGAAGTTGTAGTTTTTATTTACTTTTCGGTTATCACCGATTTCGCAGTGTTGGGATTTTGAGTAACCTACGAGGTAATTTAGTATTAATATTTCGTTTCATTTTAAGCCGCATAAGATTGAAATTTTACTCTTCAAAAATTTAAGATCTTTAATTATAAAAAAGAAAAGTTGAAAACTCGACATCTGCATTATAATGAATATTTTTCTTTTCTCCCGTTATATTATTTGATTTTACTTTTTAATATATAAAATTACAATTATTATATTCATCAAGGTAACACTGGCAAACCGGTGTTTTGCTTTGGCGTGGAGAGGCGGAGAGCAAAAGGTCGGGTAAAAAAGTGGTGAACTGAACCTCTCTCCTCCCCAGTGAACTCTGGCAAAAGTTCAAAATTTGATAAACATGACATCTTCTGAGATATTTTAATTTATTCCTCTGGAAATTCTATATACGGAGTACGACGTTTCAATTTATTGTTCGAATTCGAATAGAAACTTCGTCAAAAATTCTGTATAATAATTGAATAAAAAATTAAGCCATTAAAGTTTAAAGTTCAACTTTCAATTCCAGCTCTGCGAGTAACGCGCATGCGCTTTGTTCTCAGTTATTGATATTGATATCATTATCAATCAAATTTTAAATGTGAGATTCTCAAGAGATGAAGAGAAAAGTGTGTATTTGGTTGAATTTATATAGACGCTTATTGATGTATTGAAGGCTTTATTATTCTTTTCCGTTCATGAAAAAAAATTTTAAATTCGATTACACGATGAATTTAATGAATGTCACCAGCAAAAGGATGAAACAAGTATTACCTTTTACACCATTTTTTTTTATTTTTATGAGCTATTATTATGTACTAGGAATAATTTTAAATCTATTTTAAATAAATTATAATAATTCTTAAAAATAAAAATAAAAACTATTTTCAGTTGTACATTTACGGGAGTTTCATACGTACATTCACTACTGCGACTAGAATGAATAAAGAAATTGTAATTGTTGGAGCAGCTCGTACTCCTATCGGTTCTTTCGGCGGTTCTCTATCTTCTCTTTCTGCTACGAAATTAGGAGCGATCGCTATTCAAGTACGTTTCGCCGTTCATTTCATATTAATATTCACTCAGTTACCCTAAAAAATTGATATTTCTTGGTGTGCTCGATTAGGCAGCAATTGAAAGAAGCGGCATCCCAAAAGAAAATGTTACAGAAGTGTTTATGGGAAATGTTTGTCAAGCCGGTGCAGGACAGGCTCCAGCAAGACAGGCCGCTTTATTTGCTGGTAATAATTTAACTAATGTTGTTTTTTGCAATAAGGAGATAGAGAGATTTTTTATTCGATCGTCTTCGACTAACTTGTAAGTATGTAAGTTAACTGGCAAAGGTCAGCAAACAGTGTTTACCTTAAAGCGACATGATCTACTAAATATAGAATGTGGACGCGTTGGTGTACCAAAAGTTTTATACTTGACGCGTTCGTATTGTTCCAGGTTTACCTATATCTATCATTTGCACTACTATAAATAAAGTGTGCGCTTCAGGTATGAAATCGGTCATGTTTGGAGCCCAAAGTTTATTATGTGGGCATCAAGATATCGTCGTAGCTGGTGGGATGGAATCCATGTCTAATGTTCCATTTTACATGAATCGTGGAGAAACTAAATACGGAGGTGTTTTCTTAGCTGTAGGTAGAAAATTGGCGATACTCTGACGTTTAATTTTTGTAGCCTAATTCAAAAGTTTATTAAATAGGATGGAATTGTCGCTGATGGCTTGACCGATGTTTATAATAAAATTCATATGGGTAATTGCGCTGAAAACACTGCCAAAATTTGTAATATAAGTCGACAAGAGCAAGATGACTATGCTATAAATAGTTACAAATTAAGTGAACAAGCGTATGCGTCTGGAGCCATTTCTGAAGAATTAGTACCTGTTTCAGTCCCGCAAAAAAAAGGTACTCGATTGGCTCGGTCAATTTTTTCTTCTTTGTGCAAAATATTTTACACTCGTTACTAGTAATCATCTACCTGCCATTTTTCGCCATAGGTAAACCTGATATTGTTGTGACAGCCGATGAAGAATATAAACGTATCAACTACGACAAATTTCGTCAGTTATCAACTGTGTTCCAAGTAATATCTCTTAAGTTTTCATCGATTTTTGTACAATTGACATTGAAATATTAATCAACAAAAATTTTTTTAGAAAGATGGAACCGTGACTGCTGGAAACGCATCAACCATAAACGATGGCGCGGCAGCATGTGTATTAACTACGGCTGAAACTGCTGCAAAATTGAATATTAAACCTTTAGCTCGTATTATTGGATTTCAAGATGCAGCAACCAATCCCATCGACTTTCCGTTGGCTCCAGCTTTTGCCATTCCCAAAGTAATATCGGTTTAAATTAAAATTCGTTGACAAAATATCCAAATTGAATTACGATTGTTTATTAGTTACTCGAAAGATGTAACCTATCAGTAAACGATATTGCTTTATGGGAGATAAATGAAGCTTTCAGCGTGGTAGTTCTCGCTAATATTAAAAAATTGAACATCGATCCTAAGAAAGTCAATGTTCATGGTGGCGCTGTAAGTTTAGGACATCCAATTGGGTAAGCAGTTAGACACTATCGTGAAAAAAATTCTAGATCATCCATTTTATTCGATTTTTTTTTCCTTTTTGTAGAATGTCTGGTGCTAGAATAATTATACATTTAGCCTACGCTTTGAAAGCTGGCGAAAAAGGAGTAGCAACAATTTGTAACGGAGGAGGTGGCGCATCTTCCATTTTAATTGAAAAATTGTAAGTGAATAACAGAGCTCAATTTCGGAATCGTGGTTATCTCTTCGAATCGAAGATTTATTACTCATTCTCTGAACACAGACTGAATTGAATTTATGTGATTTTTAAAAATATTACCGTCACAGGGTGTCTCGTTAATCGTGTATTTTTTTGCGAATAGGAATATTTGAAAATATATTGATTTTTAATGTAATTTATCCTTCATTTCTGAATCTAAAATCGTAAAAATTCTCAGGAAAACTGAAAGATTTGAAAATAGACTTCCAAGATTAACACTTTACACCAAATATCCTTGTTCACTTTGCGACGAATTGAAACAAGAATTAGAACCTTTCTATCACCGTATCAGTTTCGAAGAAGTTGATATATCGTTGGAAGAGAATGTAAGATGGAAAAAGCTATATCGTAATGAAATTCCTGTATTATATTTAGAAAATCGTTTTCTATGTAAAAATAGATTGAATAAAGATACACTCGAGCGAAATCTAAGTGATCTAGAACGCGAGTGGAATTTATAAATTTTGTAGCATTAGAACTTTTTGTAATTTGAATAGTAGGTGATTGAAAAAAATCGTAGGAAAAAAATTGAAATTTAATCGATCATTTTCAATTAATAAAATTACTAATAAAAATATAAAAAATTGTTTACTCTAATTCGGTACATTTCGCTCGCTCTAAAATAGGTTCAACGAATGGTAAAACGCTTTCTTCAGGTATTCGTTTCGGAAACGAGTAAGAAATTCTAAAATCTTGCGATTCCATTACTCGAATAGTTGGTGAAACTTCTAAAATCGACGATAACCAAACCTTGGCGTTAAAATTTTCAGTGATTTTTTCCTGAAGAGAAAAAAAAAAATAAATGATTTCAATTTTTAACACAAATAACTTCAAACATTCAACTCACCTCGGGCACGTAAGAAAAACAACGAATATTTCCATCAACATACGTTACAAACAGGACGAGGTGCTTGCAATTAGTAGCCAATTCACAGAGAGCAGTCAACTCGCGTAAAAAATCATAATCTCTTAAAGCTTCGTGCTTCAGAGCAAAAAAGCGGACTAGAATATCGCACTGGCGATGATTATCAGAAAGTAAAGACGATAGCTCGGTGGCTACCATTTCTCTGAAAATACGAGACTACTTACAGCACTTTTCTACCAGTTGCTAACGATAATAAAAAATGGCTTACCTTGAAAAGGACAATACAACTTTGTTCATGTTCTTTTGTAAAGTTTTAAGTTGATGGAAGTTTTCAGTTATACTACATGGAAGAGCATCTTTGACAACGTCTTTATTGTATTTCAACTCCAATAACAAAGCTGATAAATCTTCGTAGGCATCGATAATCTAAAAAATAAAATATGAAAAACTACGAAAAATCAACTTCAGGCTTTCTGTAGAACTGTCCATAAAATACCTCATGAACAGGAGCTAATTTTTGGCTCAGTGTATCATCAACTTTTTGAATTAGTGCAGCACATTTTTCTCGTATCGCTTTCCCACACTGAATAGCTGCTTTAGCTTTATCACCCGTCACAGCCTCGATAACAAGAGTTGATAGGGATTTTGAAAAGCTTAATTTTGTTATGCAAAAATCTTGAATGTATTTTGTGTTGCCAAGATGCGTTCCACAACACAACTCCCTGCAGAAAATTGTAATTATTGATCATAAGAGCACCACAACCAAATACAAGACGGAATATAGATTATGAACCTCGAAATAACTTTTCCTTCTCGGTCTAAGATCGATATAACGTGAATATTTTCTGCTTCGTAATGTTCTCCAGGAGTTAAAGTTATATTGGGAAGGTTCATTACTTCGAGTGTAGACGAAGTTGTGAATCTATCTACCGGCAATTTTTCGTTTATAAAATTATTCACTGTTTTCTCTATTTCGTGATAGCCTGTAACAATGACAACAAAATTGTCATAAAAAATTTTTCTCACCAACTGGCTTGTCGCAATCTCATTTATGAAGTCACGACGTAAAATCAGAATGAATAAAACATATAAGAGTTTGACCTACTGTCTTTTGTATACGAGTATCCGTAGACAGAAAAAGTTGAAGAAACCATCTCATCGTTAACGAAACCGTGCTTGAAATGTGAGATTGGAAAGACTTTTTTGACAGCCGCACTGAGTAAATGTGCAGCCGTATGATTTCTCATAATCTTATATCTCCGGTTTTGATCTATTTTCAAAGTAACGGGATCACCAACCTTACAAGGCAAGGCGAAATTTTCCCTAAAACAGAATTGAGATAAGAATCTTTCAAGTAAAAAAAACATGACCAAAACTAGGGCGTCCGCAGGATTTCCTCACGAGGTAGCAAGAGAAGATGCTGAAAAGCATAATGGAAAATCGAAGAGTTTTGAAAAAAACTGATCAATTTTAAAACCAACAAATTTCGGGAAATGGCTAAATTTTGAAAAATTTCCAAATATTAAAAAATTATCAAATTTTGAAAAATGCTCCATTTTGTTAAATTACCAAATTTTCAAAATATACAAGTTTTAAAAAATTGTAAAATTGTCGAATTTCAAAAAAGTACTAAATTTTCCAAAATCCAAATTTTGGAAATTCGACGAACTGTAGAAGTTTTAAAATTTTTAAAAATTGAATGATTTTGAAAGCCTATTTTGAAAAATCGATGAATTTTTGGAGACAGGCCAAAATTGGAAGACTGGCGAAATTCAAAAAATTGTTCGATTTTTATGGTTGTTTCATTTTTCTAATCTTAGAATTTGCTGTGTTTATATTTTTTTGAAGATTTATAAATTTCCCAATCTCAAACTTTTTTTTCATATTTTCACCATTTCTTAGGTTTTCTGAATATTTATTTTTGAAAGATTTTAAAATTTTCCCAGATTCTTCATTTTTAAAATTTTTTAGAATTTCATAAAATAGGTAATCAATTTTTCTATGTTGTCCAACTTTTTAAAATTTCAACCGAAAAGTTTATGAGGTAGCGATTGCTTCCTCCGCTACCTGCTATGGGCGTCTATGAACCGACACGAAATATATAGTACATACCCTTGAAGCTGGCCTAAATCACAGAAATGGAGGACGACATTTTTCAATTTCGCCACGTTGTTTACTTCGTAATTGATATTACTTCCATTAGATAGTTCAACGGTCCCAGTATCATAGCACTGGCCACCAGCTGTAGTATAAAAATTGGTTTTATCGGTAATAAGTCCTAGAAGGTGGGAATGCTGTTGATTATTTTCTGGTTGAATATTTCGTAAATCAGAAATTTCTCGATTTAATTCGTCACTGAAGGAAATTTTGTTATTGAAAATTATTGCTGAAATTGTTGCCTTCACGTCCGGAAATGTGTAATGAGATCCATTCTGATCTCGTTTTTCCTCGAAAATGTACTTGAAAGAGTCGTCTGTGGCAAGCGAGTTGTGTGACGAAAATTTCAAAATTTCTGAAGCAGATTCTTGTCGCTGTATTTTAGTAATGTTTTTAATCTCTTGTAGTAAATTTTTCACTTCTTCGTGGTTATATCTTAATCCTGAAAACAACACGAAGTTTAAAATTTTCAATAAAATATTCTGACCTGGAAGTATTTTTTTTTTTTACCTAACGGTTTAAGCAAATCATTGATTACATCATTTTCTAAACCATGGGTGATGTATAAATAGACAACCACTCGAGATGGTAGAAAATCCTTGTATTTATTAACGGAAATCTGTTCCATGAGAAAATTATAAGCCATTGGTAAACCTGGATACTCTACGAATGAAAAATTTTTCAAAGGAGGGTACTTCGATACAGCATCGCTCCACTGCTTGCGGCAATTCTTTTCCAAAACTTTCACTTGTTTCGCTTCGTTTTCTACTACACGCTTAACCTGAAATTAAACACGAATGACCTATGTTTCAACATGAAAACTTACTAAAAAATTCTCGAACTATATATGAGCCATGTATAAACCTGATTCAAATTCTCTCCAATTTCCGGAAAAGTTTCTTGCAGTGAATCAGCAACTATATTTGCTAGCTCAGCAATCAAAATATCCGGATAAGGAAAGTTGAACTTTTTTTCTGCGATAAATAATGCTTTGCGAAGTATACGTTTCAATTTAGGGCTGAAAACGAACGAATTTTTTAAAATAAACGAATAAATAAGAACAAAAAATGAAAAGTCATCTTCGTACTTGACATCAGGAAACACATTATCCGATATTGCTACGGTAATCATGCGGCTGAAATCGGCTAAATACCGATAAGACGAATCTAAGTTATTATGGCCAAATGTACCTCTGTAAGGTCGTGTTTTGCAAATCTGCGCGCGTATTTTTCGTGAATGATTATTTTGAAAAAAGCTAACATCAATGTAATAAAACACGAGAAAGTACCTTTGAAGTTGCACGAAAAAGTGGAGTAAACAAATCACTGTCGTAATTAGAAGTTTTCCCTTGCAATAATGCGACAAGTCTTTCAAACCCCATTCCGGTGTCTATGAATTCTTCAGGGAGTGCTTCAATCGCACCATTTTCTGTCCTGTAAAATGAGTTCTGTAACCACAAATTACGTAAATAAAAAAAACACTACAATTCTACGACTGCAAATTCAATTTGTTTTCACCTATTGTACTTGATGAATACAATGTTCCATAATTCCGTCAACAGAGGATTATTTTTATTGACTAAATTAGCAAACGAACACAGATCGTCGGTCAAAGCGACGTGAATTTCCGTACAAGTGCCACAAGGACCTGTAGAACCCATTTCCCAGAAGTTTTCTGACACTCCGAAAGGTATAATATGATCTGGTTTAACGCTAAAAATTTTCAGTTATTTCATTCTGTAATTAAATAATAACGATAAAGTTAAAATGATTCACATTTACCCAAGTTCCAGCCAAAATTCTCTAATTTCGTCATCGGCTGGTAAGTTTAAGGATATGTCGCCACCGAAATACGTAATAAATAATTTATTCGGAGAAATACTATAAGGAGGTGAAGTTAGTAAGTCCCAGGCTAATTTGCACGCTTGTTTCTGTCAAGTTTATGAAAAAATTTTTCAACCATAGGTTATCATTCGATTTGAATTAAACCAAAAGAAATAATTAAAGCCAAGGTACGAACTTTATCATAAGATCCGAAAGACCAATTACCCAACATCTCAAAAAACGTATGGTGATACGAATCAATGCCAACAGTTTGCAAATCATTATGTTTGCCAGCGATTCGAATACATTTTTGACTATTGGCAGCTTTATCACAGTAGATTTTTTCTTGTGAAGTGAATATCCTTTTGAACTGTAAGATAAAAATACACCTTATTAGAAAGGGTACTTGGGGTGAAACGGAAAGAACCACCTAAATTAACCTGGCACATTCCAGCATTAACGAAAGGTATAGATGAATCGAAATAGGGTACTACAGGACTTGATTTCACGAACTGATGGTCGTTTTCGTGAATAAAGTATTCCAAAAATCGACTTCTGATGTCTTTACTTGAAAGAGAACTATGTAGGGTGGAAAGTGTTCGTCTCCATTGCTTCGTCCTCAATGGAGCGGTCATGTCTTGGTAATTACTGAAAAAATCGTATACATGTAGATTTGATACTTATGTACTACAGTTATAGGAATCGAGGTTATTGCGATAAAAAACGAAAGATGAAACAAACTTATAATGGGCAAAAATAAGTAATTTTGCGTTGACAAAGTTGGGTTTACTTACGAATTTTCAACGTTACTAGATGTAAAATATTTACACAAATAAACTATTTATTGGTTCAAATCAGAACAACGCGAATATAAATTGAGAAAAAATCTTCTGATCTACATAAAAACTGCTAGGTACGTTATAATTTTACATTTTTAGAGTATCCACGGCTATAGGTACGAATGATAAATGATAATGATTAGTTTGAATTTTGATAAAAGTTGATGTTTTTGCACTCCGGCATTCATAAACGAACATAATCGAAGGGATACGAAAACGCACGAAAAACAGAAATTGAAAAAAAATCAACCAATCAGCATTTGAATATTAATTTTTATCAGTTCGCCACCAGATGCCACTCAAGTCAATTTTTTCCTCTCTCCTCCACTGCAAAACTTTTTGAATTCGAATCAGTTTTTAACGGTAACTTCATTGTTAAACTTGGTTGATATCTTCTAAAATTCTAAATCTTAGATTTTTTTGTGTAAAATTGTGTAAAAAATGAGATGAATAGATTGTGAAAAAGTTTATTTTGTGTTTCTTTGGCATTATTTTCTTTTCAGAAATGGACGATTCGTTTGCTGAAGTACGTATTGGATCCAATTCTTACTTTATCTATCATTGTAACAAATACGTAATTGAGTATAAATTTTTGAACGACCTTTTCAAACGTAATTCCATAATGATAACGTTCTCTGTTTTTTGAAACGACCAAGTTATTATAAATTACGATTTGAAATATTACAAGCTTTTCATTAATTCGCCTCTTTAATTTAGCGTATGC
>JAAOIU010198932.1:0-21310 GCA_018107765.1 Hypogeococcus pungens | reverse complement strand
TTCAATTTTTACGAAACTTTTGATTTACACAAAATTATCAACCATGTCAATGTTTTTAATATTTCCAATTATTGATTTTTTTTAAGTTTGCAAATTTTTCAAAAATTTCTTTTATTCTCAAAATCGTTCATTTTTACGAAATTTTCAACTGCCACAAAATTATCAACTAAGCATTTCAAAAATTTTAAAATTCTAATTTTTTTCAGTTTGTAGTTTTCTCAAAATTTTTGGTTTTTTCAAAGTTGCAAATTTTTCAAACAAAAGAATTCGTCCTCTGCTGGCCCTGTTCCCAAATGTAGATATTCGGGACCGTATTACATTTCGTTGAGAATTTTTAATTCGTTCATGAAAATTCACAATTTCGCCAAGTGATTAAGACCTACATATTCTATCTTCGCATTTTGAATAATAATATACGAACGCTCAACTTACCCAAGAAATGTGCCACGTCCTTAGGACATCCGTCGTTCACCCATTCGGTATACTGTAAATGCCAAATACCTCTCACACGTCTAGATGAACTATGAAATACGCGTAATTTAGTCGTAATGCAGTGACCAGTCTCTTGTGAAAACTGACTCCAAATTTGAAACTGCGCAACAAAAGTAAAAACCTCGTATCAACGTGCTTATTTTAATTTTGTTTGGAAAAAGTTCAACCACGTTTACCTCTCCGGTCTCGAAAGGTTTATCCGTCAAGGTAGAGTGATAATAAGGAACGGTGTTGCTGTCGTTTAAATCGCTCAAGTTTACCACCAGGTATACGTCAGTCTCCCAGATCATTTGCCAGAAATGGCCGACCGTCGACGGAAGCGGACTTTGAGCTGCTATGTAGAATTTCTGCTGGTTACCAACCGAAGCCTGCCATGAAACAGTGCAATAATGGTCGGTCGTTAATGTTTTCTTCGTCGTGTTACCACATATTATTACGAAGATATTTCTAGCTTATTTTTACCGTTATATTAGAGGCGTTAATGTATCCGTATTTGTTCTCTTTGGTAGGACTCAAACGTACACGATTCTCTTCGTATGGTAAAATATCTTTATGCCTGAAACACGAGTAGCAAACAATTTTAAAATCGACTCGCTAATCAACTTTTCGATGGCGAAAAAAATTTTCAAAAATATTCTTCACCTGTTTCGATCATTATTTTCCGGTAGACGAGCGGTGGTAAATTCAGCGTGAGCCTTGAACCTCGGTATTTTTTCGAATTCAAATATCAACTGACTATCTTCCAATTTACGTTCCAATAATTGACACTGTGAAACACACGTCGGTATTATTTAACCAGCCAGAGGGATGGCGGGAAACGGAAAAAGGCGGAGTAGGCAATCATCTCCACTAACCATAGCTTCTTTCGAGATACTGGTCGGTAACGGATGTTTGGGCAGCGTATCGTGTAGCCCTGCACCTGTTCGGATTCCGTCGAGCATATCGTCGTCGTGACGACTACCGTGTTTGTGTTTCGCACCTCCGAGGATGCCACCCCATTTACGACGTCCTTTCTGGGCACTTCGGTCTTTTCCCAACGTTCCGGAATGATTGCTATCAAACTGATTCGAATCTGTAAAAGGATATCGCGCGCGTTAGCATCGATAACTTGGAAATACCCGGCGAGGGACTGATACTACTCACCGAATGACGTATTAACCGAATGATTGGCCGACGTGAGTCGCGACGACGACGACGCCGAAGACGGATTCGAAAACGAGGTACTTTTATTGGCGTCACCGCCACCGCTGCTGTTGCTGCTACCGATACCCGAAACTGATGCTTTCATTTCGTCAATCGCTGCCGAAGTGATGGTAACATTTGTTACGTTGTTTCGATCGGTCGTCGTCGAAAGGCCGGAGTTGCTGGTAGCCGTCGTCGTCGTTATCGTCACGCTACTCATTTCCGGAGCCGACTGTATGCTGGATGCTCTGCTACGAGTTTCGACGGCACCGACACCGCTGCTGCTACTGCCAGCTATGTTGTTCGTTGCGTCGATGTGTGGCTGCTGCTGCTGCGATGGGGGCGGCCATGGTAGAGGGACGTTTTCGTAAATAGGTTCCGATATATTTCCAACTGAAATTGGATTAAAATCATATAAAGAGTTTGATTTCATCTGTAGCCGTGCACAAACTAACGAGATAATTCAAGGAAATCTTCTAACTGGTCTTACCTCCGTTATAAAGGTTATTCCCAACCATATACGAGGTGACTGGAGTTTGCGAGAATACAGCGCCGTTTTGTCTCTTCATATATAAACCGACCGGATCTAATTTCGCTTTCAAATCGTTTATTCTCTGAAAAAAAAATGATAAATTGAAAGACGTGCGTCATTAAACCGTCTCTATTTTTTGGAAAAAATTTCCACTCACCTGTTGAGGGTCCAATACTGCTAAATTCGTGTACGTTCGGTGAGCTTCGGCGTTAGGTAACATGTTGGAATACTGCGAATTGCGACAATCGGTATATGGCAAATTGTAAGGCGACCGAGACGACACTAAATCAGGGCTTGAACCGCTAACCTAAATACGAAAATCCGCACAACGCTTGAAAAAAAAATTCAAAATCGTTCCAAAACTATCGAAACAGCCACTCACTTGAGAACTTATAATATAATGACTATGATGAGCGAATGTCTGCGAGGCTAGATCCGGCGTACTATTACTACTCGGTCTATTAATCGGGTACGGTGGGGGTGGTTTGTGTAAATGCATCATTTGCATGCCTTGTAATAGGTTATTGGTAACGGTATCCAATTCAGGAGTACTAAATGAACAAACCATAGCACGATTAGAACCTTACAGGTATGCTAATACACACGGTCCGAGTGCAACTCACCTATACGTGTGAATAACCTGATCGACATGTGGTACAGGTACGTGCTCCGATCTGTAAAATCTGTCTACTTGGGCGACATCGGGATAGTGCTTGTAAATGGACGAATTTAGATGATTATGCTGCTGCAAATGAGCTGCCGAATGAATATCTGGATGACTGCTGTAGAGCACGGGGTTCGGTATTACATTCCGGGTGTCGTTACGGTGGTTATGGTAGTTTTGTTTGATCGCCGTCTCGTAGTCTGGAGCTTGACGATAGCCGGGCAGTAAAGCCCTAGGAAAAAAAAAATCACTTAAGGTTGTACTCGAGTGAACGAATGGAGTTGGCTAAATTTCAATGCGAATAGCTTACCTCAATCTATCAATTTCCGGATGAGCAGACGATAGATCTAAGCACGACGTAGACTGAGCCTTCTGCCTTTCCCAACCGATATTTGAACTTTCACCCATCATTTTCATATTTTTATCTAAAATTTGCTCGTCCATTTTGTAATCTCCGTCCAATTCTTCGTGGCTACTGTTAATATGCATCTCCTTTGGGAAAACGAATCATTTAAGTTGATTTTTCAAAATTCTAGCATTCGTTATAACGATCGTAAAAGTAAACCTACATCTGATGTGTTTCTCGATAGCAATGCTTTCACGATTTCCGCCGTATTGCCTTGATCAGCAGATTGGCCATTTTGAGCGAAAAATGTGTGCTGAAATGAGGATTAAATTAGCGTGATACGTAGACTGCGTGTTTAGTAACACGATACGGGGGTAGGTGTTTTGATCTCCGAACATTTGACAAAGCAGATGACTAAGTACTGAAATCGTACAAACGTTACCTGATGGACGCACATCCGCCAGACGTATTTGGCCGATTCGACGTCAGCGAACTGATAGTGGACCGTTTCCTCGGGGATTTGACATTCGATTCCGAAATATCGTTTATGATTAACTACGTTGGTAATATCTCTCCATCTGAATAAAAATATAATGCAAAACAATACAGGCGAACGTTACTATGATAATATCGATTTTAAATCGAGTGAATTTACTTGTAAAATTTAGCAGGTTGCTCAGCATCGCTCCGAACTGTGATTCCAGTTAGTGATATTCCAATTAATACTTCGTTACCGCTACCATCCTAGAAAACTTTCAATTAATACCACCGCGACAAAACCACACGTTCCACGGATGAAAATTAATTACTTTAGCTGTGAAAGTCTCCTGTCCATATCCTTCTAATTGTTGAGCAGCTAAAATATAATACTCCTCAGCGGTGCCTTGAGGTAAACCAGCCAAAGCCGCATGTTGACATATGACGGCTTCTGTTAATTCAACTTGGTGACCGTTTATAATATGTTTGGGAAACAGAACGAATTCTTTCAAGTACTCCGGCGTATGTTTTTCAACATCGTGATTACCAAATTCGGCTATAAAATGAGAGCATTTAGTAAGAATCGTGAAATACCGAGTAAAATAGTCGATAGTCTGGTTACCTTGCATGCTGTAACTCGCTAGTAATATTGCTTGATCGGTATTACATTTGATACGTCCTTCTATTACGTCCGATTTAAGTTGTAAAAAATAATGGTACCTGAGAATCGTAAAAAGAAATATTGCCATCAAAATACAGATTAATAATATTGTACAAAATTTAATAACTTACCTAGTCATTTCATCAGTCAACAAATTGATACCAGAAACGTAATACATAATTCTCAAATATAACGTATACTTGATCGAATGTTTATCTAGTTGTCGTTTCAACGGTCGGTCCAACTCAACCCATCTGGGAGCACCACCATTCTTCGAGACGTATCTCAATCCGAAAAACTCCGGCTGAAATGGGAAAAACACAATAGCATGATTCATCGATTACGAGCTCTCCCAATGGACCAAATTCAAACACACATACTTGTTGGAATGAAAGCTTTTGACAAATATTATCCAAGCATTCTCTGCCGAGTGATTCGGTCGCCAAAGTACACTCTACCGAAGTGCTATCGAGCAGTTCGACACCAACGACGAACAACGATTTCGAGACAACATTATACTGACGGCTTTTCTTCAAGCGTAATTTGAATGGCATTTTGTCGCGATCTCACCACATCCACGGTCGCCGTTGTGTACGAATTCAAACGCATTTACTTTCTGTTACTGACGAACGCAATCACGAATCGGATAAATTTGACGTATTCATTGTGTTTCTTGCAATGCTGTCAAAGTATCTTTCGGGTTAATTACAACGTATCATCAACAAATCGTATCGTATTATATGATAATTATAGCACAAATGAATTTATGCGTAACGAACTTACGTAGGATGATGTATAAAATTACGAACGATACATACATCGAACGTGTGAAATTCACGTTCAATTTTTACGCACGGAGAAAATTTTCAAGCTTGATTTATTGATTCAATAAAACCAAGTAGGCGTTGACTACTTGGACGCGTGTTATTATTATCGAAAGTTATTTAAAAAATGCGCTGAGGAATGCAAAACGTACATACCAAAATATTAAAATCTGCCAATTACCAATCATAAAACACAAACACCAAAATCACAGACCAAAATTTACAACTTTGAAAATAAACTTACGAATTTTTTTGGTTTTTGGCTAGGCGGATTGAATCAGTTGAACATATTTTGAACGATTCGTTCTTAATTTTATTTCCATTCTTCGTTAAAAGTCAAAGCGATTCAATTTTTTAATGAACGTTTTTGCTCGTTTTTTCATTTTTTGAACTTTCAACTTTCTTGAAACCGAAATCTGTGTTCTGTGATCGAATTTGTTTATTTTGATTAAGCATTCATTTTAATTTCGGTAAAAGGAAATTGTGTGTTGTGTCTTACCTCTGTAAAATCTCATTACACATTCAGTTCTCCTATCAAAACTTGAAGCTAAACTCGATCGAAATGATGGACGAAATCTTCGACAAACTACTAAAATACGGTATGTTCCTCGGTGCGATATTCCAGCTAGTTTGCATAGCTGCTGTCATAATCCTCCCAGAACAAGGCAAGGTTCAAAAAGTAAGTCATACGGCACTAATTTCAACCCCTCGTCGCCTTATTCTCACACTTGTTTTACTTTTCTGTAGGATTATAGTACGTACGAACTCTCAGAGAGCGACTCCGACAGCAACAATCACGGATACAAACGTTTACATATGCACCACCGCAACCGAAAGCAAGAGAAGAAAAAACGACGGTAACAAAACGTTCTTTCCAAGAAATTCGGTTTCAAAAAGAAAAAGCTAAAACGTTCTCCGGCTTGAACTAAATTCTTCGAAAAGCAGGGTATATTCGTGTATTCGCATTATAACCATTTTTGTCTCTCTATCGGAGCTTTAACACCCACGAATACGTTAACTTTTACCAAAACGTATTGCGGCTGTAAAGGCACTCTTTATCGTTAACAAACCCAATATCTTCCGTAATTCTAGTCATTATAATAATCCCTATTGCATCAAATGTGTTACTTCATTTATAAGCTACCCATATTATTCCTATATGGTATCGATACGATTTTTTCAACGTGACTTATTGTTTTACGACTCGACCAGTAAGCATTGCTGATTGCAAAATAAAGAACACGCAGGTTGTGAATAGTGTATGTATATTGTTGTATTAATCATTTTAAGGTTAAATCTAGGACGAAATGTCATGAAGTATGTACGTGCCATTCATGGTTAAAGACTCTCATGTCTTTTGTCAAGAACTACACAATTGACATACGGTTCATGAGATGTGAAATTAGTGAATTTTTATACGTGTACATATGCGTTTCCGAAGAACAACACCAGCTGCTGTTTCGGCTGACATATGTTCGTTAGCGCCCAGACGCGGAAAAATGAACTATTACTTTTAAGTTCTCCTGCTTTTTGTTTATTCGTTATACATACTCGCCCAACATTCATTTTCGTTCAATTTATTAAGCTTGTTTTTAATTTCATCATTGTTTCTTTTTCGTTTCGTTCATGTATTGTTACTCTATGTTCGTTTGATATTTGTTTTACCTTTGTAAATAAACGTATTCATTTTACGTTCTAAAGTTTCTTCTCTTTCCTACTCGAAGAATAAATGAATGTTTTTTTNNAAAAAAATATCAATTTATTTCGTATTACAAATCAACAATTTATAAAATAGTAACGATATAGTAGCAGAAAAATGTGGAAAAAATCAAAAGGTATATGGATACAAAAATAAGTGTCAATATTTCATCTTAAGTTAGGTTCAACTTCAAATTACATAAGTGGCATACACCTTAAGTAAGTCAAATATTGGTGGTTCAACATGTCTGCAAATAATGAAAGACGTCTACAATACTAGATACAGAGGTCAAAAACAGATACTGACCCACGAATGTGAGCTTGGATCAACTTTTGAAAAATCGGTAGCGCTGATAGATGAACACGCATGTAAACACGTTATGTATACTTGCTCAAGAGAAGGAACTGAAAAATCACCGCAATACCAACAACGCTGGTATTTTTGAGATCAACTTCATGAAAACCATCATTTCACACCTTTTTTTTTCCGGACATAACATGTTGAAATCATCGAGGAAAAAGCCTTTACAATACACGAATCAAATTTTGTACACATCTTACACAATGAAATTGAACACGAGACGCGTAAAATGTCATTTTCTTCAAAATAATAATCAGCTTTATTACCACGGTTAGAAGTATGTCATAGGTTTTTAGAAACGTCCACAATTAGGCAAGGAAATTAATACGTCTTCTAAAAAATAATTAATTAGGTATATTTTTTTGATTGAGTTGAAAGCACTTTCGACTTTGAATATTTTACAAAATCGTAATCTTTGGCGTAAATTGCAAAATTACGGGTCACAGACCAGATAAATCACATTTAAAAAAAAGCATGAGCATAGATTAACAATTTTTCGATCGGACATTCATTTCGAAAAAAAAAATTGAAAATTCGGTTTTTTTGGTTGTTTGTCGTTATTAGTTTTATTTATTTTTTCCCCCACAAAATTAGGAATAATTTTGATCAAAAATAATAATTCTCGCCTTCATTCAAACAGGAATCAAAGTGAAAAAAAAAATTGTAATTACGAATACAAACGAAAACATAATGAATTTAATGATCATCTGGTCGTGAAAATACTTCAGAAACGATTTCATTTCCAATTTGGGTCACTCGTACATAGAAAAATATATCGATATGTTAACAAAGAGCATAATTTTTCAGAAAACTAATCAACCTCAGAAGCAGAAGTCGATCACCCGAGGTTATGCTAATTTTAAAAACACATAACAATCTTACGTTAAGGTATATGGTACAAATATTGTCGTAGAACGTGTATTATTTACATATATTCAAGAACCTAAGTCTACTTTAAAAAGAAAGTACTTTGCGTAAAAAGGGACAAAATTCAACTTAAAATTGGACAACGTGATGTGATGATTACGCGCAGATAAAGATATGCCGAAGACAATAACACGTCAATTCAAACGAAAACAGAGTTAGATACCCCTTTCTCGATCTCTGCTTCAATTGTAATTTCAAATTATCGCAGCCGTTTCGTAAAGTGATGCAACTGTACGAAATCTTGCGACGATAGCCACGAAAAAAAAAATAATGAAAAAAACGAAAATAAATTACCATACAATTACAAAGGCACCGAAGCGTGACTACGACCGCTTAATTATTCGTTTCATCGACGATAAAACCCTGAGCCTATGTTAGAAATCGAATATTGTCACATCCGAAGTAACACCGATTCGATCGTCAACAATCTTTAGCTGCGCGCTCATCACAGATGTTAAAATATAAAAATAAAAGAGGTCTCTTGGTACGAATTTCAGATTACTTTAATGCGGCCTACGAACGTAAATTCGTTTTGAACAAAAATACTTCAGTCGCAGCGACAAAATAAAGAAAAATGGAGGAAAAAAAATAAAGAGGAAAAAATCTTAAAATTTTAACACGTAAGAATACCTATGTACATCGCGTTAATAAATTTAAAAACGAGTCTTTGGAGTAAGAAAAATTAAGCGCGATGAACTACCTAAAAAATATTATAAAATTCAGACTTTTACGAGAAAAAAAAACGGCTGTTCAGTGTTTATAAGTAAGATAGAGCTTGTTATCAATAATAAAAAATTCAAAAGAAAAAAAAAACAAAAAAATTAAAACAATAATGAAAAACATAATTACCAAAATAATTTATACGCTTAAGTGACTCTTTGCCAACAAACAAAAAAAAAGACGTACACTCACTCGAACAAATATCGGAGACGCTTAAGGACAATTTACGAGTTCAATTTGGACCTCGTTAGGTCTACTGGACGTACATAGTAACCCGTTCCAATATCGATTTGCGGCAAAAAGCGCACTTGTCCAGGTTCGCGGCGCAATTGGCGCACGCCACGTGCCCACAAGGGTACAACAGCTTGCTCCAGTTGTTCATGAAACAGATCTTGCACAACAGTTTGCTTTTTTCGTTGTTCTCGTCGTCGTCCGAGTCGTCTTCCATGTGATCGGCGATGCCGGCATGGTTCGAGGATGAAACACCTTTATTTTCGATTATATCACAGCCTTGGTTTGCGTTTACATTACCTCTTTGTCAAACACACAAAAAAAAAATACAAAAAATCGGTCATTTTCATCGTCTGAGATAATGGTGATGTGATGTACTTCTTTTTTATTTTCTTCGGAATTGTAGATCCGAAATAGTCGAGATAGATTTGGAACTTACATATTATTTGACTCTGGCAGATTAATCACGCTATGAAATAAATTTTGTAACACTTCGACAGCGTCTTTGGTTTCCTGCGAAGAAAAAAAAAACAATCGATTAGTTGAAATAATTACTCGAAAAATAATTGTAAACTGTTTTGAAAGGCGCGTATAGTCGAGTATGCTCGATTCTGAAACGTTCAAGACCGAAATAAGCGAGCGCAGATGATAAGGAGTTTACAAAATAGGCTAATTTACCTGTTTTAATTTACCTCTAAAGACCGGAACGTTGAAAAATACTATTCGAGAGACCATTTACAACCGAATATAAATTAAAGACGAGAATAAAATTTACGCAAAAAGAAAACAAAAGGAAACGAAATAAAACTGATAACGCGACTAAATATCCCGTTTTAATTTACATTTAAGACGCGAACAACATTTAAACGAGCATACACGAGTAACGGTGGACTTCATGACACTTCTAAACGAATCATTTCGTTTAATACATCGACGTACCTCTTCAGATAACGTCATCGTATCACGTCTGCTGCGGCCAGCCTCGTTCACAAAGGCGCTACCTTTCTTCGAAACCAAATAATCGCACTGCGGATACCAAAAAGCATGCTCGGTCCACGGATCATCTTCTTCTTTCCAACTCTTCAGACCGGTACCACATTGAAAGCATAAACAATGATCTTCGATACCTGAAACGAAACCAATATCGAATTAGACGTACTATCGAGCTTGAAACAAAGATCCAAGACTCCGACTCGGAAAAAACCATGAAAAACTCACCAGTGTAGAAGAATCCGGCTTCCCATAACGTTTCTGGTCGAATTCTACTATCTTGCGGCCAATTTCTGAACGACCTTATACGCTGTTCGACGCTCATATATGCGGGATACTTGGGCGGTTGGCGATTAGGCTCGTCGTAAAGACCACACGTATCGTAACCTGCGAATGAGAACATCGAATTAATACGAGTTTCGCCTCGAAAATGATCTTCGACAACAATAAAGTCTCGTCTGAGGCGCGAAAACTCACCATTAGCGATGGGACTCTGCATCGACTGCATAAGACCGGGTTTCCTTTCGAGTATTTCTTTACATAGAGGTGCCAAAGCGCACTCGGGCGAATGCTTCAAATGCTCGGCAGCGGGCACGTCGCCTTCTTCCCAATTACGAACGTATTTGTGGCACTTGTAGCATTTGACGACGTCTGTGTCGTTAGTGTAGTAGAATCCGGCGGCTGCTAGATCGTTTTTATCGATGAACGGTACATTCCAATTCTCGAACGTTTTCAGTCGATCTGACTCGAGCTCTAGGTTCAAATTGCTCGTCTGCAGCGGAGCCGGTCGTTGGGGTATGCATTTGACGGCTCTTTCGATTTGAGCGGCGATCTTATCGGTTTCTTGGCACACCTTGTGTTTGACCACGTGGAAGCATTTGCGAAAGAAGCGTTCGTGCTCTAAGTACGGATCCTTCTCCGTACCATCCCAGTTGATAACTCCGCCGCATTGGTAACAGGCGGTTTTACGTTCCTTTCCTGGAATCGCGAAAAATGAAAATGTTGAATATGCAATTATTCAATCGGTCGAAGGGACGAAGAAGTTTGAAATTTACCTATGTAGAAAAATCCAGCGTCACTTAAAGCGTCCGGCTTTAATCGAAAATCTTTCGGCCATTTCTCGTACGTTCGAAGTCTTTCTTCTAGATTGCGGTAAGCGGGAAAAGTAGGATACGTTGTCGTGTTAATTTCCAACTCATTATCGTCCGAATATTTACGATTATTTTCCGGTAACGAAGGCGGTCGTATACATTCAAACGCGTTTAAATCTGCGTCAGAAAAATAAAAATTAATTAGACCTTATTTTTTTTTTTTTTTTTAAATCGTAAATAAAGAATCGACATACTTTGCATACTAAACGACGGCGAACAATCGGTGGTCGTTCTAGATTTTATTTGTTTCATTAAAGGACAGCTAGGCCTAGACCGCCTATGTACGTCGAAAGGATCGCTACCCGGCACCCATTGAGCTCTCGAAATTTCCAAGTTGCAAAAAGGGCACTTGATAAGATCGCCGGTATTCGCGTAACTTATGAAGAAAAAGCCGGCCGCCGCCAAGACACGTTTATCAGCAAAAGGTTCCGTACACGAAGCGAACGTTTTCTGGCGATCTCCTTCGTCGAATAAGTTCAACGATGAGCCGTAGCTACCGGACGAGCATGCTGAATGTAAATGGTCATCCATGTGAGAGCTGTGACAAAAGCCCTCCGCTGAATTATTTGGTAATGGAGTCATCTATAATCAGAAAGACGAAAAATTTACCTTTAGAAACCGATCGGCGATAGAATAAAAATCAAGTCACGTCTTATATAACTGTGATTTAGCACACGATACACCGTAAGTAGTGCGCGGTTTGCGATACTTTCACCAGCAGTGTATCGAATAGAATACCGAAGATCAAGCATGATCACGGAGCTATACTCGTCACTATTACTATTACTAATAAACCACTGGCTGGCAAAATTTCGCGATGAAGCATTTTCATGATATCGCATAGTCGGCTGTTATATTATTATTTTTTTATTCCAGCCTCGTCAAGACAATCATGTTATTTTTATACACAAAAAGTGCATCGGTTGTCATTTTTATATTCAAGATGCAACGTACAATGAACAAAGTCAGTTAAACATTCCTAACCACACACGTAAACATTAATGAACATCGTGAAAAAACTTACCCTGGTAAGTAGAAACTTAAAAAATGAGATCAAAGTTGGGAACTTCAGTTAATTACAAAATAAGAAAAAATACTGAAATTTAATGGTTTATAAATAAAACTAGCGAAACACAATCGCATTCAATTTATTTTAATTTCCGTTCGGCATTTTTTTCAATTTAACCACATTACAACGTTAGTTTGACGCCTAGCTCTGGCGTTCACTGATTTAGTTACAATGGTTCGTTTCGTTCTTTGTCGTTCTATAGAATGGGCGGTGCTGGTGAAGCTCTGAAAGTCTATACGGATTGAGCATGCGCGCGCGATTTCAATTAATTGATACGCTTTTCTTAGAGCAACGAAACAGTGTTGCCAATGCAACGATTTATAATTAGAAACACTTGAGAATTTTTTTTTTCAATTTTCTGGGAGTGAGGTGCGAAATCTAAAATTTTGCAAATTATTTTTTGATCGCCAACTGGCAATTTTGGAAACTGAAAATTGCAATACCATCGAAATTTCAATTTTTAAAATTTTAAAACCAATTATTGCAAAACTTAAAATGTATAACATTTTTAAACTTCTTACACTTGAGTATTTTGAAAATTAGAAATAAATAAAAATCGTGACTGTACTAGAGTTTTCTGGGCTGGGGAATACCTTGAATGAAATCCACACTACTCATCTACACTGTTCACCTCAACGATTCTTTTATTTCGATTTTTTAATGTTACAATAATTTTCGAGTAAAAAATTGAAAATTGGACGTAAAAATAATTAAATCAATCGATATTCAGTATGTAGTAGGTACCTGACTCGATCTCATCATCAAAAACGCCATAATTTTGAATAACGGTTTCACAGCTCGGTAAATATAATAAATTAAACAAATTAGTAGAAATTTAACACATTTGATCATTATACGCGAACCAGGCACTTATTTGGTAACAAATAAAAAAGGCAGCATTTAATACATTTTTCTACATGCCCAGTTTACACCCAACTGCAGGAATCCGTTTACTGATGTCGACGTTACGGTCATTTGAATAGCGGAGAAGAGACAACACAAAGCAATTATCTCAATATACATACATACATACACTTCGAACTCTGAACATTTTCGAGCATCACAACGTCAAAAGAATGTGTATTCCCTAAACAAAGAAACTGGTTCAATTTAAATACTCGGAGCTGCGATTAGTGATAAGAATAAACCTTCATGACTCGTGAAATTGCTTCGAAAGTATATACAAGATGAGAAAAAAGCGTAGGTACGCCTCCGCATGGAATGTAAGTACCGAAGGAATGTGACTTGTTCAAAGGAATTCTTTCCGAAAGTGTAGATATAAGTGTTAGCATTAAAGATAGGAGATACCCGTGCACTTACTTCTTTGGTGTGTTACAAGAGACCCAACGGTATGGAAAGAAAGATAGAATAGAGAAAAAACGTGCTCTCTCTTCTATGTAATAAGACGTGAATGCAACTTATATGTATAATATGGTAGAATTCCAAACAAGGAAAGGAGCCTTCGACACTTACGAACACATTTTCATCAGCGGTATCGCGAGCTAACACAAACACAACTGCCATCCAAGGTTTTTTCTTAGTTCAACGATGAATGAGAACGTTAGACATACATATGTAAGGGGAAGCATGAGACGAACAATACGATAAGAGGGTAGTTAGTGTTTGTACTTCAGTCTCAACTTCGTTGATAAGATTGGTTTAATTCATAAGCGATCGGAAGTACGTACGATGATTCATTTGGGTTTAGACACCGGTTACAATACATCTGTGTGAGCTACGACGGCTGACTGATATCGAGAATAATTTCTTTCATTGTTCTGTTAGCAAATTAATCAGCTAGTAGTGTTGTACTTCGTACTTCCAACACCACCATCCAATCTGTAAAATTATAGGAAAATACTCGCACCGAAGTCCCGACGAAGCTGGCAACAGATGAATCTACCTCCATGTAAAACTGATCTCGCTGCCGCTATTCATTCGTACATATACGAATTCCAAACCCCACTGTTGGGTACTGAATTACCTGACCTCAAACGTTATCAACAATCACGCTAGGTATGCGTCCGACCTGCAAGACTAGATAGCATTAGTAAATCACGATTCAATCTGGCCGCAATTTATACCCATTCCTATTGCTGCGGCCACTTCACGTTGCCATTTACTTCACCTCAGGCACATCGCACGCTAGATTAGGTACTCTAATGGTAATCCCAGAACCGTCTCATCTTTGTATTCTCTCGTATGTATTTTCCATTTGTTTAGCAGCATCGTCGCGTTCGAGAAACGAAAAAATATAATCTTAATTAAAAATGCTCGTCAGTTGGATGATCTTCCATAACAGTACATCCGCCCATGGCGATCCAAAGACGACGACGACGCTAAGTCGTCATGTGTACGCCTCCTTATTAGAAAAACACACTGTTATTGTTTACATTACGCTTCGTAGAATACCGAATCGTAGTACAATTGCAGCAATAACACAGCGATGGCGTACTACAGGGCTAATGTTTTTTCGTATGCATGGTTGCGTTGCATCGTAGATCGTAAATAGTAATAGTAACTCGTAAGTATAATATAAATTCTTTCATTAAATTAACAACGTTGAAGTAACACGCATTACGTTGGGCGGTTTAGCCAGCAAAGCGTAGACGTACATTATCATTCCATCTTCACATAATGCTTCTAACTGTGTGATGGTTCTGCCGCACAGATTTCAACTTCATTAATGAATTATCCGTCCGAGGGAAGAATCAGTTTACTACCATTCATAATGAAGCTTATCAGCTAGCTGATAACGCATTTAAGAATGAATACCACCATCGAGGAAACCGCCCACGGAATAAAGATAACTGCATTTTTCAAAGTAAAAATCATACCTCTTTGAAGTTTCGAACTGCGAAGCAAGCTACTAAGCTAGCCATAGAGTTGTTTATTTATTTACGTCATCGCCGTACGAACATTTCGTACACGTTTGTTTACCTCTGTAGCTGTATTTTCAGTTCTACGATTTCAATCAATCTGCGTATAATGTGATTTTCTGGCAGTACTGCGAACACCGAGGCAATTGTAATTACATAAACAATGTGAACTACGACTTTTACCCCATGCCAACCATCACGTTACAGTCTGTTAGCTGAACCAAGGACGTCGAACGATTCTCTTTCGAGCTGGCCGATTTCTAATTTCTCATCACCACTGCTGAGTGTGGCAAACATGGCAGAGCACGCTGATGAATTCGTATCGCTTTTGAATTAAGCATAAAAATTACTACGTTATGTAGCGTAACGCTGCCATTGCCAGCGCTGTCGGTCGGCTCCGCTCCCACCGGAAATATTTACGAGCGGAAACCGTTGATGAATTCGTGCAGTACGCGGCCATCGATTCCATTAATTAAAACTAATTGACGATTACGCGATGTCGGCGGCTATATTTGGGCGATATTTCAATTCCAGGTGGATGGTGATTGGTGAACGTGTCATCTTTGGAACCGACGTTGACTGATTTTTTTTGGTTTTGTAAGTATTTCTTCGCTGGTTCTCCTCGTCGTTGGTATAATGCTTCGGTATAGTATGCCGCCATTGCTACGCCGTTTACTCGGTTCTACGAGAATATGGTAAATGAATGAATGACGCGTTACGATACGGTACGGTACGCAGGAAGAAAAAATACTGTTACGCGATTACTACCTAGTCGTCGACGGCGGCTAATACGATGGCTCGTATACTACAGAGAGTGGCACGCTGGCGGTCCGCAGGCGATGAGACACAAGACGAGGTAGACCAGCATCAGCATACAGGCGCGCGGATCCATTCCATTCCAATGCGTGTAGACACAGCACAGACTATATGAATACTAGAAGTGCTATGAAGTGGAGATGGAGAAGTGGAGGAGGAAAAAACCGGCATCTACGTACTACGACTACACACTACTTGCATTACAACATCTCACACACAACAACAACTCTCCTTCTAATACAGCAATGAGAAGAAAGATACAAACAGAGTAAAGAGAGAAAAAAAAAGGTCTCGAAAAAAACGTGCACAGGTCGCATTCCAACAGCATCAACGAAGAGCGCCGGCGGTATACAACGAGAGCAATAACATGAATGGCTTTTTGGTCGGTCGGCCGTTCAGACCACCAGCACGGTGTACGCTTACACAGACTCCAACTGCAAGGCCGTGTCTGTGTGTGAGTACACGCTAGTAATAAAGGCCGGTATGTTCTCACGCAACTTATTACTCGTTCGTGCTTCCCCGAGCCTCGTCTCGGCGCTCCTAGGCTCCAGGAGTAGACCGTTTAACGCCGCCTGGATAAACGCCTCCTCCTATACGCATACTTTACCAAGATCTCTTCGTCTTCGCGATGGCGTATACCTTTCTCTGTAGGTGTCTCTCTTTCTCTCTCTCTCTCGCTTGCTCTTTCGACGTCTTCTTAACGAGCCAAGCAGCAGCGGTGACGGCGGCGTTCCGCACACAACAGATCAACTTTCTGAGAAATCCGACCAGATCGGGATGTACCGCGCCGCATTCCGTAACACAGCTGAAGAAACAAATACTATTATAGCAATCAGTACGATGCTTGGAGCATGCATTCCGCAGTTGCCAATTCGTTTCGTCCAAATTTATCTCAAGACAGCAACTCAGCGTCTTAAACGTCCAATGTCCATGGGTACCAGTCTCTCTAACGAGCAAATTCCGTCGTCTTGGCAGATTTCGTCAATTCAAACCAATCGGCACGATTGTCCAGTCTTCAACTACATAACTGTTGCAGCTCCCAACACGCCGGATTGTTGGTACGAAAATTATAAACGAATCTCGCCGTCGTCAAATGCTCGAAATCCACTTGAAATTCAAGTTTCCTTCGTTAACGCTGATTGCAGAATTATAACACCAAGCACCGGAACACCTACAAATAAATCCTTCGATAGAAGCAACCAGCACCACACGACGCCGTTGTTATACTGCACATTTATGGAAAATACTTCCTGTAACCACAACCGCTACTACTAGGACAGCGGCGGAAACGGATCTTTGATAATTCATTCTTAACGTATACAATACGTTAGCGAAAGCCTCCCTGTACGCGCTATAACTTTACGAGGTTATTATTCCTAGACCAGCTAAGGAAAAGAAAAAAAACCTAACCAACGCTCAAAAGATTTACATCGTAAGAACCCACGGTTCTCCCTCTGGAACGAATATCAATTAAGCACACGTCGCACGATACACTCAAAAGGGGGAAACAAAACGCAACCAAAGACGCCCGGCTTCGTAAAATAATCAAAATGCTAATCAGCTGACCGCAGCCAATGGACAGGTGTTGCCCCGATGAGAATACGCGATGAGTAATAATCTCAGAGTGCCACAATACAGGTACCTAGCAGCCAGCCAGCACCTACCCGGATAATAAGGCTAAACCCTGAGTTGACATCGAACCGGAGTTCGACCAGTAATTTCCATAAATATGTAATGAAAAAAATGTCGTTTTTACTCAATTTATGGAAATATACTCGCCAGGTACATACAATCGATATCTATAGTTCGAAAAACACCGCGAACCGCCCGATGCGATGATGGAACTTTAGAACCCGAACCGCGCCACCGCGTATCAACCATTGTCATCGTACACAAAGCCCATTATCGATAACCTCTCTTCGAAATCGTGACTTATTAAAAAAAATACATAAAGGGTGAATCCGATTCTAATCCGGACAATTCTAGAAATTCTTCGGCTAAGACCACTAACCTGTCGGCTGTCGCGTTCAGGGACATACTAACCGAGCATAACCAGTTTCGTACCTTTTTACTAGAATCGAATACCAATTTGCGCCAAGTATTTGAAACCATGTTGCCAAATTTCGTATACCTTTGGAAGTATTTGGCAAATATTCGACGCCTAAATGGTCCAAATTCCGAACGAAAGTTGAGAGTATTCAGATTTCGAAGCGAAGAATCGGAAATGAAGTCAAAATTGAGAATCAATAAGGAGTAAAGTAATCGATTATAGTCCGAGAATGAAGCTAGTTCTTGAAATTCCAACCCTCCAGAAACACTCAAATTCAGATATTTTGCATTAGAGAGACGGCCTAAAATGTCTAATCATTAGATGTGTCGATTCTTCAAAATTTTACCTTTGATTTACGTCATAATCACAGATCATAGAAATGAGAATGTCAACAAAAAGATTGAATTCGCCATTTTTCAACGGAAAATACTGCATGGTTGAAAAACAAAATGAATTAAGGATGTATTTTGAAATTTTTGTAAAATTTTTATTTTTTTAAACTTCGAATTATAAAAAATTTTCCAATTTTTCAAAAATTTGTCAATTGAGAGAAATTTTTTGTTTTTTTAAAGCCGTAAATTTTTGTGGTATTTTTCGATTTTTCAAAATTCATTACTTTTCAAAATTTTCCAATCTTTAAATGCTTTTGAAATGAAATTATTTTTACGGGTGTTACCTCGCCATTGAAGGACAACGGTAAATGGAATCGTAAAGAATGCGAAATAAAAATATCATTAGAAGCCGTCACATACAATACGAGTAATTACAATTAGCTCTCTTGCAACACTTGAATTAAGTTAAACGCGTTATAGGGCGATTTTTGCGAAACACTCGTTCAAAAACTAATGACATAGTAATTAGAGCGCGCATACTTAACATAGCCATATACAATCGAGTAATTAACTCTAAAAGACGGGAGGTTACACGTTGCATACCTATAATCATACGTACGCTCTGCTCCAGCTCCGTTACAATAAAAATAAATAACTACAACAATTCGAGTAGCATAGAGCTATTTAAGCGAAACGATCGTGTACGAGGGCTAAATTTGCATAATAATAATCGCGAAGCTATGCCAGGTATTCGATGAACGGTCCACGACCATATACCTATAAGAAGTAAGCTGCGAAGGGTAGCGACAGCGCACCATCGGAAAATAAATGGTAATTAAAACGAAGACGCGATGAGACTCGGTACAACTTCGATCAATTGCACGTGTTACGGAGAACACGAGTCAACAAGTCAATTTACCGAGAATTTTCGCCGCTTTGGGAAAATTCATCAGTCGTAGTCGTAATTGTAGCCAGAGCCAGACGCACACACGAGCATTTTTGCCAGCGTCGTCGCCTTTTTCTTCCATTATCGAACTGTACAATTTAACGTAAGTATGCATTGTTGTGTACGATGGATAGTTTATAATGGCACAACATGACTAACCGGTTAGGAGGTCCCATAATACGTCTGGTCGCGGAATGCGATCGCGGGTCGAAGAGTAGGCCTGTGTGGTACGAGGATAAGATTACGAGTAGTTCTATTTTTAGGCGAGGAACGAGGAATTATCATCGGAAGTTCCAAGAATACGGGTACGGCTCCGCGTTTTTTACTCTGTTTAGGGTGGCGCTCTTCTAAATCTTATTTCCTTTTCAACAGCCCTCTTTTTGTGCATAGGATGATTCAGACCGGATGCTATACTAATTTCAAATCACGATAATTGACTGATTCTGACAATGTGAGACTATATTATCATTCCTCGGAGACAGTACTCAAAGATAATATTGTAATATTATCACGCATACGTAGCAATGGTGCGAGTGGAAAACTATTTTCAGACATTACACAATCGAGTGATAAGAAAATTCCTAGTTGGTTGATGTAAATGTATAACCTTATATATATTTTTATAAAGTCCAAGTGCTACCTAATACATGTTCGGACATGTAGGAGTAGTCAAGGTGGCCGTGATGTGTCAGCCATTTGAATTCGGCGAAGTACACATTGTCCCCTAAGCAATTTTTATTAAATAATTTTCCTTCTTTGGAACGTTATCATGTGACCTTGGAAAATAACGTCGGGTTTCCTCAGCTTTCTTGAGATTTCCTCGTTTTAATTTGGGTTGTAATTCGACATTCGACCAAGCTGCTTGTCTGCTGAAATCGATAAAATTGATTCTTTCAATAAATTCTCACATTTTCATCTATGATTGTGACGTAAAACCACAGATGAATTTTGGAGAATTGACACTGTAGAATTTCTTTCGAATTTCAAAAAATAGAAGGGAGTGCCGAGCACATGTGGAGGAAATTTTTTCCAAAATTCCTTTCATGAAAAATATTAAAGAAAACTAAATGGATTAAAATTTCAAAACACTTAAAATTGGTGAAAATTCATTTTTCAAAGAACGTAGAATATTTGAACGATTTGAACTTGAACACGAATTGAGAGAAAAATCTGACTCAATTTTGTAAAATAGAAAAATAAAATTTTACAAAAGCTAATTTTAAAAAAGTGAGTAAACACAAAAAAAATATATATATATATTTGACAATTTTTTGCTAAAAACTTCATAAAAACACAACCGAAGTTTGTGAAATTGATAAATATTTCTTAAGAATTAAAAAATATTTAGATAAATTTCTAAAAATTCAAAAATTTTAACGATGAAAAAGTCAAGGATAGATGAATATTTTCAAGAAATTAAAAAATTGAAAATTTAGTTCAAGTGACGGAAATTCCAAGATTTTAAAAATATATGAATCATAAAATTTTTTTAAAACTTAAAAAAAATTAATTTCGAAAAATTTTAAAATTTACGAACCGCCTTTTTAAAAAATTGAGATGATTTGTAGAAGAACGTTCAGAAATTATTTCAAAATGAGACATTTCTGACCTAAAGTACAACTGAGAGCGGGAGTCAAACCAGACAAAGCTTCTGAAAACGGACCAAAATTTTAGGAAGAATGAAAGTAATTCTGGCTTCAGAAGCGCGTCCTTTTTTTTCAGATTGGGCGGCGTTTCACACCCTTCTCTCCCCTGTTGGATTCTCAATAATCTCGAAAATTATTCGAACAAGCACCGGACAGAAATTTCGAAAAAATAATTGTTTCAGTTAATTTTTTTCATGAAAAAAATTACCAATTTTTCATTTTTTTCACCTGTAAATTTTCTCCCTCTACAATTTTTTTCTAGTGTGCATTTCTCTCTGTATAATCGAGGAAGGCAACGAATGTAAAAAATTTTAAA